>CAJUYI010000517.1:11437-22040 GCA_910591695.1 Galerucella pusilla
ATTTAAAAATATTGTGGTTTAATTTCCCAAGAAATTAAAAAAAGAATATACCAAACCAGTCTTGACAAAGTAATTTAATTATATCCTGAGCAAAAACAGCAGGGAAGGTTAAATGCATAGAATGGTGGACAAATTCATAAATAAACATTTACAGTTTACAGCAGATTTAATGAGTAGAGATGGGAATAATGTCAAAACTGTGCTGACTTCGCTAACTGGACACTGTAAGCTCTGTCAATTACAGGAAGAAACGATACAACACATTCCATGTCAATGTGAGAATTTGACAAATTTGCGTTTTTTTGCACTAGGTAACGAAAAGTCACTAGCAATAGAACTATAACAAAGCTGGAGGACTTCATTAAGATAAATGGGCTGGTTAAAGTCATATAGATAGACAAGACCATAATAATTCTGAAAAGGCTGCACATCTAATTACCTTTGTTGAAACTTCCACAAGTTTATTGAGTGTGATGTGTAATTCAATTCATATTGCTCCAGGTTTTTTATATTTTGAAATTTTAGAACAAAAGATGATACTGTTTGAGGAAATTTTGACATTAAATATTATGAAAAAGTCATTGATACTAAACTAGGTCTTCTTGATGTAGTAATTCAACTATATCCTGAAAAATAAACAACTGGCTTTAACATAATTATGCATTTTAATTATAGAGACAATTGAAATGTCGTTAATAAGGTTATGTGTCTAAAAAGCTTAACTATTTGCAGCAACTTCTTTTGTATTGAAAAACATTATTTTTGCTGAAACTTTTACCCTTTTTGTTGAGTCGAAGTGTAATACAATCAATATTTATTGAGTTTTTATATTTTTCAGTTGTTAAAATTCTGGAACGTAAATTGAGACTATTTGAGAAAAAATTTACCTTATACAGATACAGAAATGTTTTTTTCAAAACACTTTGACAACCATTTTATCTTTTTTTAGTCGCACTCCGTATTTTTTCATTATTTTATCAATTAAAACCTTCAATATGTCGTTTCTGTATTGATTATATCAGTTAATTGGAAACAACTTTTATTAGGATACAGATGTTTATATACAATGTGAAAACCAGTTAGGTAGATTATTTTTCGCCCACCTTACCGGAAAACAAATCATAAGAACACTTAAAAAAGGGCGGAAAGTTTTTCACCATCTATCACTCGACATCTTTGACAATTCAATTTTTTTATTTAAATGTCAGTGAATGTCAGAATGTCAGAGTTTATATTTTCCTATTTTTTGGCTTAACTATAATAGTCTTGGGCTACTAAAGCTCCTTTTCTGCCCTTGTGACACAATATACTATGAAACACTCTTTCAGAAATTGCAAGAAAACAATATGTTAAATGATTAAATGAGCCTATCATGTCAAAAATAGAAAACATGCTTAGAAAAAGAAATGCAATACTTTTTTTTTAAATTCATAACTTTGTAACAAATCGAAATATCAAAATGAATAAAAATCAATGTATAGGAAATAGACCAAGCTCACTTACAACATGGTTTTGAGTAACAACCATAGGCTGTATTTCTCCATGTGGTGTTACTTAGATAATTTTGTTATCCCTGCATAGTATGTAAATATCAATCAATCTATGTTTTTTCTTTAACACTTTCAAAAAATCATCAACATTAGATTGAAAATCAAAATGTTATAAAGATCAAAATCTGTTAACATTTTCTTTTTACAAATGTATACTTACAATATTAATTTGATTGTATTATATTAAAATAAATGCCCAAAATGTTCTTCACCTAGTTGTTGGTAATAACCCACTTCTTTTATCTGAGCTCTGCAATATTAGTTGACTGTGTTGCATATACTTTGTTCTTGGGATAATCCTACAGAAAAAAAATCAGTTTGCATTAGGTCTGGTCACTCAATAGTACCATGAAAGCAAAGTGTTTTTGTTTAATTGTTGTCTAGACAGATGTTATCGATTCAAGGTAAAACTTTTTTAAAACCATGATCCATGAACTTACCATGTTAGAAGCATAATAATATTTTTAATAATTTCATATTTTTTAAACTGCATTACATCAAGAATATATTTAATATTTTTTGTGTTCTCAAAATAATTAACAAAAAGGAATAATAAATGTTTCAATTGTTAAAAATAGCTTATCAGAGGCATTTGAAATATATACAAATTTACAAAATTTATTGATAAATCCTCCTGTATATTCAAATTTTGAATGGTTTCCACAATGTATATTTCATGTTGAAAATTAATAACCTTCACAACGCGCGTTCATCCGTAAACACGTGTGGTATCACTTTGTTCACAAAAAAGTAGTTTTTAATTTATTTATACTAATACACACATTATAGCATATGGACAAACCTTTAATTTTTATTTCTATTTGTAAACTTAAAACATTTAGAGGCACATATACTATTATTTATCCAGAAGCAAACAAGATTCATAAATATCAACCAATTTCTTACATTCCCTGTAAAATTCTATATTACATTCCATACTTTCCTCAGCATCCATTTTAACTTTCATACCCCTCTCGGCCTTGTCACTTATTCTTATTTTTTTAACATCAATCATCACAATTTTTATTTACTTAAATCTTAAACATATTTTCACAGATGTACCACATTGGAAAGATCTAACATTAATATTTCTAACGATCGTCGGGGGTATTGGAGCCTGGTACGCCTACCAGCAGAACAAAAAATTCAAAAATCACTTAAACAGAATGAATAAAGATATGGATAGCCTTCAAAATGCTGAAAAAGCATTAGAAAATCTTCAAAAGGAATTGGAAGAAGCCAAACAAGCCGAAGAATCTGTTAAAACCGAAAAACAAGTCTTGGAAAAGAAACTACAAGATTCCAAGAGTGAACTGAATACATTGCCTAGTTCCTATTCTGATTTTGAAGTTACTCAGTTGAAAGCGGAAATAGAGGTAGCTAAAAATATTATTATTATTTTTATTTATGTAACTACTACAATTTCTGCTGTTGCTATTCTTTCTTCGGAATAAAATAATCAAATCAGTTTTTTGCATTATTTATATATTTTTTGCTTTTGTAGATGTTAAGGACTGAATTACAATTAGCTGAGAGTAAACTGAAAGATAGATGCTGGACCCCTCCGGTGGCCTTACAACAATGGCTACAACTAACGCACGAAATCGAAAATAAATCATTTCTTAAGAAAAAAATACAAGCTGAAAAGCAACTGCAAGTAGCACGCGAAGCTGTAAGTGTGGTAATATTTATTTAAATTTAAAATGAATTAAAAATTCAAAAAGATCAATCCCCTAATAGCTGGCTCATGCAACATACCAAAATCAGTTCTATAATTTGTTTAGATTACACTTGAAAGGAACTTGGTGGACATGAGAGTAGTTCATTTGTACCGAAATGAAAGATTTCTTCCTATTTAATAAACGAAACCATTTTTGACCCCAAATTTGATATTTATCACTTCCAACACCACTTAAAGACCGCATATATTTCCTGACTCACGTCCTGGATTGATTTTTATTCCTGTTGGATTAAAAATTGAAGTGAATGAGTCCCCCAATAACCGGGCACAAAAAAATACCAAAATTAGTTTTAAAATTTCTTCAATGGTCTCATTGTATTCAATTTAAACGTTACTCGATTAATATGAGAGTAGTTCATTTGTACCAAAAATATACTTTTTCTTTATATCTAAAAAACAAATCTTTTTTGACCACAAATTTGATATTTATCACTTCCAACACCAACTTAAAGACCTGATATATTTCCTGACTCACGTCCTGCATTGATTCTTATTCCTGTTGGATTAAAAATTAAAATGTATCCCCAATAACCAGGCACAAAAATACCAAAATCAGTTTTAAAATTTCCTCAATGGTCTCATTATATTCAATTTAAAAGGTACTCAATTAATATGAGAGATGTTCATTTGTACCAAAAATATACTTTTTCTTCATGTAAAATAAACAAAAATCTTTTTTGACCAAAAATTTGATATTTATCACTTCCAACACCACTTAAAGACCTGATATATTTCCTGACTCACGTCCTGGATTGATTTTTATTCCTGTTCGATTAAAATTAAAATGAATGAATCCCCAATAGCCGGCACAAAAAATACCAAAATCAGTTTTAAAATTTCTTCAATGGTTTCATTATATTCAATTTGAAAGGTACTCGATTAATATGAGAGTAGTTCATTTGTACCAAAAATATACTTTTTCTTTATATCTATACCTCATTTAAAAACCAGGAGGAGTGATTTGAATTTAAGTTGGCAATTCTGTAGATCTCTGATTGGTCAGATTCAGCCCAGTTTCACACAACACTTTTTAATGTTTACATCAGCTGATAGTTTTCATTTTTGATAGTTCTGACAGATAAATAAATAAATATTGGATGAAAAACCAAAAATATTCTGAAGCAGTGGGTACATTATTACTTTACATTTTTTTTAAGTAGTAAAGTCGGTTTAGCGAGTATTAAGGGAATACTGAAGTAGAGGAACATTATATAGTGCAGAAAATATTGGTGGAATACCAGGACTTTTGAAAAATTGTGATGAGTGAATAGAAAATGTCGTTCGAAGAACAAAAATGTTATCTGTGCTGGACGAAATTTTGCAAGCTTCAAAGAAACGTTCAGACTTTCTTGAAATAAATTTATCTGTGTCACCTTTTGATGTGTCAAATGTAGGTACTATTTATTTGTTATATACATATTTGGGAAGAAATCGTCAAAGTTCATCGGAAGAACATGCCATGGAAGATATTAAACAATATAGAAAAGAATGGGTTTGATAGAAAATACATTATTGGTTTTTGAAGTTAAAAAGAAGGAAGAAGGTATCTCAGAAGTATTTGAAAAGTGGTTTATTACACTTAATTTGGCAACATAAAGATAACTGTTGGAAATATTTAAATTAATATTGCATATTGCTCTACAATGCTATTAATTTTGTAGTATTGTTATTGCCAGAACATATTATCAATTGTCATATTCTTTTCAATTTATTTGTAATAAATATAATTAAAGTAACTTGACTATCTGTAATTCTCCACCATCAACAATGACCATAATTTGTTTGTTGTCGATGTGAATCTGAATCTTCTTATGTTTGAATAAGAAACGAGACAGGAAAAAGTCTTACATTTTGTTTAATGCGTAGGTATACCTAAAAAATATACTGCAGATCAGAGGAGAAATCGACTTATGACTAATGTCTTTGCTATCAAGTCATATTTAATATATTTGGAACACGACTGTTGACTACGTTTTCGGAACACACCCTTTAGTAACTAATCTGGTAACTTTTAGTGGTGTGAGTAAGGCTTTTCAAATTACTCCTCCTGGTTTTTAAATGAACTTTAATAAACTAAAATCTTTTTTGACCATAAATTTGATATTTATCACTTCCAATACTACTTGAAGACCGAATATATTTCCTGACTAACATCCTGGATTAAAATGAAAAAATCTCCCAATAGAGACATGCAAAAATATCAAAATTAGTTATAATTTTTATCTACCCCATTTATATTGAACTTATAATAACAAAATTATAATATTTCAGTGTGACAAACTTCGAAAAAAAAGATCCAATCTGATTGGTGCTTTTGTTTCAACACACGGCAAATCTATATACGAGGTAGATAAAAGTATAGTAGAAGCTAGAACGGCTCTGAACGAAGTAACGCAAGAGCTGCAAGAAAGAGTCCACAGATGGAAACAGATCGAATTGTTGTGCAGTTTTACTATAATGAATAATAATGGTTTAAATTTTTTGGAAAATGTTTTATATCGTAACGCTAACGGCCGCGGTATTGTACATAGAGGTAAGTTGGGTATTTTTTTATAAAAATATATTTTTTGGTAAAATTAGGTTTTTATGTTGGAAAACTAGGAAATAGGGGGATCAAAATTTACACTTTTCAATACTTTTGTGTGTCTTGGATAACTGACTGTTTTTTTTATTATTTTTTTTATCTCTCCCGAAGGGCGCGTGAGCAGCACTGATGATTTGGATGACGATACAGGGTCTATTTATAGTGCCTCGGCAGGTAAGACAGTTTCGTTTGATGATGTTTCCGACAGTGATTGAACAGTTTTCGTTTTTTTTTTAATTTTGTGTAATTTTGTATGTAGGTATTTTGGAGTAGTGTCTAGTAAACGAATTGTTCGTTCTTTTCTATTATAGATACATACCTAAATAACGGTAACAAATTTACTGAACATTTTTCGAGTTATTGAAGCACACTATATTTTTTCTACGACTGAAAATACGAGTGGCATTGGGGAAATTTTGATTTTTAAAGGAGGAACTGGAAATACGTTCGGGTGTTGGAATAACCCTTTTTTGCGAAAAAGCGAAGGAATATGTTAGTTATTGGGAATTTTATGTGGGAAATGGTGATTATACCCTACTTAGACAATTTCCAGCTGTTTCTGTTTGCCGATCCTGTTCCAAATTTTTTTTTTCCAAAAGATGTATGGTGAATGACTGTCTCACTGTCTTAATAAAACACTCGGTATTTACGAAAAATATTAATAATCGAAGAAGACTGAACTATTGACTTGGAATTGTCACGATAGACAAACAATTTAACGAACTTTCCAACTAAAGTTTAAAAAAGAAAGTCTTGAAGGAATTTTTCAAGAAAATGTGACCATTTTCCCTTATATGGAATATTTTGGTTAAATTTGTATTCTTAAGTCGTAGAAAAATCAATTTTACTTAATTCAATGTACTTATGCTTCAAATTGGAAAGTATTAAATATATTTTTTGTGTTTTTAACTCGAAAAGTGGAGGAAATTCAATAAATTTTAGTAGAAACCCTCTAAAATCAATACATATCAGTTCTCTTTAAAATCAAACAGTTCCAATATGTTTCAGTTGAAACTCTTTTAAAACAATTTCAATTCAAACTCATCAAAATAAAACTACATATTTCAATAAATATCAGATGAATCTCTTTTGACATCAATCAATTTCAATAATTTTCAGTTAAAACTCTTTAAAGCAAACAATTTCAATAAATTTCAGATAGGTCCCTTTAACATCAATAATTTTCAGTTAAAACTTATTAGATTTAAACCATTTCAATAAATTTCTTTTAAAACTAATTAAAATTGAACAAATTCATAAAATTTCAGTCAAAACACATTGAGATTGTACAAATTCTATTAATTTTAGTTAAAACTCATTAAATTTAAACAATTCCATTAAATTTCATTCAAAACTTCTTAAAATTGTAAATATTCATTAAATCTCAGTTAACTCACTGAATTGAAAAAAATTCCAATAAACTGCAGTCAAACCTCATTAAATTTAAACAATTTCAATAAGTTTCCTTCAAAATATTAGAATTGTACAAATATCATACAAAGTTTCTGTCAATTTCAATAAACTTCCTTTAAAACTCATTAAAATTGTAAAAATTCATTAAATTTCATTCGAAGCTAATTAAATATTAAAAAATTCATCAAATTTCAGTTAACTCACTAAATATAAACTAAACTTATTAAAATTGTACAAATTCAATGATTTTCAGTTAAAACTCATTTAAAACTGGGAATAATATTGCATTATAGCAACTAATTTCGGTACCATACTCCACCTGGTGTAAAGAGAGGAAAAATAACCCCAGGAGAACAGCCCAAAAATGTTTTCCATCTTCCTATATTTTCCTCTTTTCAGCCAGATGCTGTTGTTATTAAAAAAATTGATCAAGTTTTAGTAAATTTTGTGCTGTGTTATAAAATTAAGTTTCCTGATGTATATACACCAAAAATATATTTAGCTATGTATCCACCTTACTTTTTATTATTAAAACATTTGTGTAATTTTTTTATACACACTCAGACGTTTGTGGATCAAAAATGTACTGATACAATTTTTCTTGCTGTGGGATAATTTTTAATTCTAAAGTTACCAATTTAGATAATATATAAGATGTAATAGGAGTTCGATTCATTTTAACTTAAAATTGGTTCCTTAATAAAATAATCGTACTCGATTACAATTTTCCTAGATTTAGTTCACTAGCAGATAGTCTCAAATGATTTTCCTTATCTATAACAAATAAAAGTGATCCGGTAGTTAAAGAAAATGATACATAACATAACCTTGTATCCCTCGACCCCTAAATGTATGTAGAAAATGAAAATTTCTCGAAATTCAAGACAGTTATTTAATTCCCAATAAAAACAAACCAAATAATGAATATACCCCAAGGAACATACAGAAGATATCTCCCTTTTTATTATATATGTGATTAATGTCATTTTTTGGAAATTTACAGATTTTTGTTTTACCACACTTGATTTGTTTGAGATATTCCGATAGATGGCGTTTAACATATCTTTATGTTTTATAAAATCTTCTTTATTTCTGATTATTTTTTTCCCGTGTTCGGCTTCGCTTCAAATTTTTTCTTTTGAATTGAACATTATTATTATTTTTTCTTTTTTAAACTATTATTTATTTTACAATTCAAATAATTTGAGACTTTTTGTTATTATTTTGAAAAGTACCGTACTTATTCGGATTGAAAAATGGGAAAAATGAAAAAAAAGTGTAGGGTTTACTCTTGCAAGAATCTCTTAAAAAAAATATCCATATTTTTGCTACTAACCATCGATATTTTTAAAGACATTACATAAGACGGAAAACTAATATTTTCGCTTGTATATTATACTATTGTAGATTTTTATTATTTATAAATATAAATGGAGTAGATGAAGAAAAATCGTTGTTCATTTGATGACCCATTTCCTTATTTTTCAATTTGAATACACACAGGTAAGGAAATCATCGAAATCCAACTGTATTTTTCATTTTGTGTAGAGATAAATCTCTTAGAAGATTCATCCATAAATTACATGTTGGGAGATTGTGCTGGGGGGTCTAGAAATCGTGGGACTTGAATTTTGGATCACTCCTTATGGAATAAAATTATTTGTGGTTCTAATTTATCTAGTTATAAAAAACAATGGAACACGTCAACTGTTGAATTCAGTCTTGGTCAGTGTGGCCAACAAAAAGTAGTTATTATGACAATAATGACAGTTCATGTCTACCATTCAAAGCATACGATTTTTGCTGGGTTCTAAGTTTGGGTTAAAACAATTTCAAACAAAAGATTTTCAATAATTTTGAGTTAAAACTATTTAAAATCAAATATTTTCAATAATTTTCAGTTAAAACCATTTCAAATCGAAGATTTTCAATAATTTTCAGTTAAAACTATTTACAATCAAACAATTTCAATAATTTTGAGTTGAAACCATTTCAAATCAAACTTTTTAATAGTTTTGAGTTGAAACCATTTCAAATCAAACATTTTCAATAATTTTGAGTTAAAACTGTTTAAAATCAAATAATTTCAATAATTTTCAGTTGAAACCATTTCAAATCAAACATTTTCAATAATTTTCAGTTAAAACCATTTTAAATCAAAGATTTTCAGTTAAAACAATTTACAATCAAACATTTTCAATAATTTTGAGTTTAAACCATTTCAAGTCAAACATTTTCAATAATTTTGAGTTAAAACCATTTCAAATCAACAATTTTATTTGATTTTGAGTTGAAACCATTTCACATCAAACATTTTCAATAATTTTGAGTTGAAACAATTTCAAAAATATACCTATAGCTTATCAAAGAGTTTTCAAAAATATAAATATATACAAGGTGTTCCATTAATGACTAATCACTATACTAGACTTGTAAGTATGCCTACATTTTTATTCGGAATATAAGACCACAAATAATTAATCCCAAAGTGGTTTCCATACCAAAACTTTTACTTTTTTCACAATAAAAATCAACATTACTGTATAAATTGACCATTCTAGCATGGTGCTTGGGAATCGACCTATGCAATTAACTCAAAACTAACCTTCGAATCGTTACAGTGGTCAAGTTATACGAACGTAGCTTGTAAAAGATGAAAATTTGGAACGCAAATACTTTTTTTTAATTAACAATAAACATGTTCAATGCATGTAACTTTTACTAACATGGTGGTAAGACGGTGCTGTATATGTGCAGGATACCACGGCAAAGACGGGGATTCTTCGAGTAGTGAAACTAGTAAACAAGAAGAAGAAACAGGTGCCGCTAGTGATACCAAAGTCGGAAGTCGAAATAATATTTTTTTTGCACTTGGTGATGAGGGGTGAGTACCAGAGGATTTATTTTATGTAATTTGTTTGTAAAAATTTGACAAATTCGGGAACTCTTCAAAATCGATAAATTCCACTTCAAACTTTTTAAAATCAAACAATTTCAATAAATTTCGGCTAAAAATATTTAAAATCAAAACAATTTCAAGAAACTTCACTTCAAACTATTCAAAATCAAACAACTTCAAAGAAAGTCGGTTAAATCTTTTTAAAATATAAAAAAATTAATTTAGCTCAGTTGAAACTCTTTAAAATCAAAAAGTTTCAGTAAATTTCACTTTAAACATTAAAATTAAACAATTTCAATAAGTTCAATGAAAACAATTTCAATATTCTTCAATAAATTTCGCTTAAAGCTTTTTAAAATTGGATAATTTCAATTAAGCTCAGTTGAAACTCTTTAAAATCAAACAATTTCAAAAAG
>CAJUYI010000517.1:49641-117465 GCA_910591695.1 Galerucella pusilla
AGAAGGAGACATCCCCTACTTGAAACTCCAAATGGAAAAGAGAAATCTATTCTTTGAACCATACAAGTGAGAGAAATCCCTTCCTTGAAACCAAATCTTGAATCCCGCAGGAGAAGATAAGAGTTTTCTTGAAATCCCAAGAATAAACCACAAGTAAAAAAGGTAGAAACATCTACCTTTAAACTCCAAGTAGAAGAGGAAGAAAGCTCCTCCTTGAGACCTCATGCAGAAAAAGGAAAGGAGAAATCATCTATTTAAAACAAAGTTGGAAATGGAGAAATCCCTCTTTGAAACCTTGACCAGAAAAGGAAAAAGAAGGAAGCCTCGCAACCATAAGTAGAAGAGGATGAAATTTTCTTGTACAGAGAAGTGGCCTTGAAATCTCAAGTAGAACACGGAGAAATCCACTTCTTGAAACCACAAGTAGAAGAGGAAGAAATCACCTCCTTAAAAACTCAAGTAGAAGAGTGAAAATCCTCTCCTGGAAGTATAATAGATCTAATTTGGTCACAGTCATATTAATTTGAGATTCAACTTACAGCTTACAGCAAGCTAATTTTACATAAATACACCAATTTACCCTACAAACTATCGAACCATATCAAAAAAACTTGTTCATTCAACTTCTCAATCTTGAACTGTACCAACCAGTGCCGGATATGGCAATTCCTACGCCTTCATACAAACATGTTTCAACATTTCTCAAGAAATTTCATAGAACTAAATATGTTATAAAATAAAATATAGTACCTAACGTAGGCGGTATAGTTCTGCAACCTTTCGGCTTGTATAAATATCCTTATAACGGCTTTGGTTTGTTGGGGAGCGATTTCCCATAGGTCGTTCGATCCTTCCGGTTCTCCATTTGGCAGTTCAAGATGGAATCCCCCTCCATTTCCGTAGATTTCAACAATCTGTTAACAAAAAGAATTAACGGTTACATATAAGTGCAAATTTACAAGCTACAGGAATAAGATCACTCAGATGCAGTTACTTACTTGGAGGGGTTCCAAATGTGGATTGTGCAAATAAATTAATGGTGCAAAACTTGAATTTAATGGCAGTTTGACCCCAACAATGGGTCGTATTCTGTAATGGCTGAACGTACTAGCACCACGTACCTGAAAAAAAAAGGTAATTAGTTTTAACAAAGTGACAAAAATACTTTAAAAGGTTTAAATAAGAACAAACGTATTCATCGGACCAAAACATACCATAATCACTTACATATCAACAAATTTCAATAATCAATTTTCCATTGTTCTAATTACCATCAACTTCTATGATTGAATAGAGGAAAACTTTAATAACCAAAGTAATTAAAAACCGTTTCAACTTATTATAGTGTTACGATTAAAAAGAATAGACAGTAAGATAAGTATTAAAAATTTTGAATAATATAAAAAGAACATCTTACATTATACTTAAGAAATCCTTCTGAAGTATGAATATATAAGTCGCTTTCTATAAGTCCTTCTTCTCTACCCAAGAATACAACACTGAAAGAGGTGTTCCCTTTAGGCGGTATATTCTGTAATAAAAATATAAAATGTTATAAAAACATTCAATATTGATAGAAGTTATCAATAACTAGGGCAATAGATATGAGAAAAATTGTTATTTTATAACCATCAGTGAAGACAAAGTAATTCTGGAAGAGGTTTAATCTATCTAAAGTCAATGTGAAAAGAGATTTCTATTTCCATTAATAGGCCAGACCATAGGGATAAAAACTACAAGTAATTGGCAATACGGCTGATTTCTTAAAGTATGTAGATTAACATAAAAAAAAGATAGAACGTGTCGCGGGACACACGGTAGGAACTTTAGTTCCTTTTAAGCAAGAATTATGTAATACATCTGAAGTTATAAATAAACGATTTGCATATTCTTTGGTGGTCGAGTAGTAAGCATGCCAGACTCTCACGCAGTAGACCCGGGTTCGATTCCCCTTGAGGAAGTCTTTTTTATTGTTAATTTTATTTTTAAATAATTATTCTGCTTGTTATTGATAACGACAACGGGTAGACGTTTGAAATATTTAGCAGAATATTCATTATCATAGATAATGGTACGGTACCCTTCATAAGGGAGTCCGACTGGCAACATCTACTTATAACAGCATCGTATATTTAAAAAAGGACACCGTAGCATTATACAAATTGGACATTCAAGAACTGTATGTTTACCACAAAATTAGTGGAAACATAAAATTGAATTGTTAAATTTTTAATTTGAAGTTATATTACAGTTTATAGAAATTTTTATTTTCTAGATTTTTTCTTAAGTGGGTCGTAGAAAAAATATGCTGTTCGACTCGTGTGGATTGTCCATATCGCACTTGAACGATTGAGCACACCGCCTACGGCATCGTGCTCAAACTTCGTCCTCGTGCGATATGGCCATCATATCCACACTAGTTGCACAAACTACTATTTCTTTCAAAATATGCTCGCATTCCACGCGGGCGGCGCGGGTTCGAATCCCGACCGGAGCATATGAATCGCTGCTTCGTAAACGAGAGAGAGACTAAGGAGAGAGCACAAGCACGCAAGCAAGGCACATAACGAAGCAACGTAACATAACGTAGCGTAACGTAACGCGTAACGGTCAGATCTTTTGCGTCGCGATCCCTGGTCGCTCAAACATAACCTGACGTAAAGAACTAAAGTTCCAAACATTGAAACAATTTTTCGAAGGATGGAAATGTTATTTAGGAGGTCTGTTCCATAGATAAAATTTACGGATAATTTATTTTTCCTAATTACGAAATACGGCACTTTTCTTTATCTTGTAAATTTTAGGAATCTCGAATTTACAAGAAAATATATATATTAAGTACTGTAACTTTAATAAAACTGGAGTAATTTTAATGGAGTTTGCGTAGAAATGTTCTAAGATCAAGAATTAATTTATTACATTTTATTTATTATTTACAATAACTCTTACCAAAGTTTGAAAAAAAATTCTGATTGAATATTTATATTTTTTGCCACAATTCAGAAAGTAGGTCTTCCGCCGTGCAGCAGAGTCGCGCGGATGCGGAACACATACTTAGTTTACCGAATTTTTTCCGGACAAACCATTGATCGGACGAAAAAAACGCAAAAGACCTTTTTTATTGCAAAACACTTCCAGTTCACGGTGGTATTTTCTATTCTTCTCCATCTTCGTCTTAGTTCAATGCTAACTCTCCCTGATTTACTCTACACATTTTTCAATGATGAATCATCCTGTATACATAAGTGAACTATGGGTGAATCTTTTCCCATGTATGAAATTATTCACATACTACTTTTTGTAGTACGTCTCTTTCCTAATCACAGGATCTAAACCCCCGAAATGAAACCGTTTGTTCTATTACAACATAATATAACAAACAGAGATAGCCATATGATGAATGTCGGCGATAAGTTTAACGCGAATTTGTACGTTGACAGACCAAAGACCTTGTTTACATTTTTATTTCACATTTTTACTCATTTTTTTGCCCCTTGCATACAAGTTTGATTAAAAAACAGTTGTTATAACGACTCACTAACACCCGAGTGTTCGAATTATTGTGGTAAGTAAAGATTCTTTATCTACTTTTTATTTATTTACTTCGCAATGAAAACTAACCTTAAATTGACATTTCATCATGGTTATGGATAGAATTCCATCAAACTGAATTATATGAAACATATTTTGCTGGGACTACCTCCATATCAATGTGAATTCAACGCTATTGAATTAATTTGGACAAAGTCATATTACAATAAATATATTGGTAAAGAAAAGTATTCAGATAGCTCAGTTATAAATATGTGGAAAGAGGCTCTGCAACGATATCATCAACAAATTTAGGAAAAATGAAATTATAGAAAAGTGGTATGCCCCAGAGCAAAATATAGTTGATATTATAGCATTCAACCAATTACCATAGATATAAATACTGGTGAATTGGTGATAGCTCTGATTCTATGAGGAAAATTGAATGAAATTTATTGTATATATTTATGAGTCTTAAATAATATACATATATAAAATATTTATTATTTATTTTCACAACCCAAAAGATTTTTATATTTCATTGTTGAACCGTATGGGTGGGACGGCCCAATAGTAATGGTTGCTAGCCATAACACTAAAAAGGCAATACTTATTTGCAAAGTTTCTACTGAGGAAATTGTTATTAATTCTAAGCCTTATGCAACAGTTTCTTCAAACTAAAGGTTTAGGTAGCATATCGCTAAATGGCTGTGAAATATTTACAAATATCTAACTTCAATAATAAATAACGCACACCGTCATTTTAGCCACATCCTAATTGAAACATCAATCTACGACCTACGTGTAATTTAATGTATTGCGTTTGTATATGAATGATGACGCATGGGAAAAGAATCACCGAACCAACTGTAGATAAAAATTTCAAGGTGATAATATTTTATACTAAAATTTGGTACACTCTGTACCTCCTTGTTCCGCCAAGATTGTAACCTTCTTATTAATCAATTTGAATAAAATTACGATCTTAAAAGCTGTAATATTATGGTTAATGACCGTGACAATGATAATGCAATATTTATAAAATTTTAATATTAGCACTTGGAAATATCAATGATATTGAGATAAAATATTTTGGCAAATGATGTCAGGATTGCATTTTAATAAGCCCAAAAATTAAGATTTGCGCTATATTCGTTATCAGCGCATAATTATACTACGTACAGGGTGTCCCAAATTGGTGTGTTTTGCAGGGTATCTCGTAAACTAGTAGGGATAGAAAAAAAACAGTTAAGATGTTATGACTTCTTTTTTTGTTGAAGTAACGATATCCTCATTAAATCTTAAGTAACTCCCTGCAGTTGGAAGATACAGGGCGATTATTCTATAACTTCTTAATTAAAAAAAATATAAAAAAAACGTTATGAAAACTTTTGATAGATATAATATTAAAGAGTTCAGTGGCGCACAGAATTTTTTTGTTAGGGGTCTCACTAAGGAAATATAATGCAAACTTATGTTGTTTCAAGTGGGACACCCTCTATATTTTGACGTTCTTCGCTTTCATTTTTAATTCTCATTCACCTGATATGACATATTATATATCTATTTTCAAAGGTTGGAGCTACAGTGCAAATAAACCATCTATGGATGTTATCAGGTGAAACTTAAAAAATTGGACACTCAGTAACGAAATTTAACATTTTTTTTATAAGGATACTGATGTGTGACAATTTTATTTATCAAAATTATAATTAATAAACAGAAGGACTAGTTATAACGTGACAGGCCCGTGCACAGGAGGGAAGCACGCGAGCCACAGCACCATGTTTTGAAATGAATAAATTAAACTGTTGAAGCCTACAGGGTGATTTATTACATGTAATTGGCAGACTTTATTAAATTAAAAATAGTGTCACCCTAATTTTAAGACATCCTAACTCCAAAACCTTGTTTTTTACAGGAGGGTTTAAAAACAATTTGTGTCTCTTATACGTACTTCCAAAGAAATACAAAACTATCTGTTACATTGTATGCTTGAAGTCTGTCAATTTCTACCATGAGCCGCCACTGCAAATTCAAAAATCCTTTTTTACACTATGGTATTAGGGAACTATCAAAAAAAAATAATTACTTGAGTATCATTAGATAAAAATTGTGGATCTGATTGACATGTGCAAATTCATATACTTGAATTCATAAAAAAAATAACAATCACTTACAGTGTTTATATATATCGCAAACTGTAATTACTCATGTCAATATTTGATAATTTTGGTTACTATAATCATTGATTTGTGTTAGCATAACACCAATATCAATTTAAATGATTACCTAATTCGTCGTTTATATTACAAGGACGCTGAAAATGTTGTTGACATTGCAACACCCAAGATTGTCCGATTAGTTTAAAGAATCAGTTTATAAAGTTTATTTTTATTTCGATTGGGGTCCATGAAAAAATTGTTTCATACTTTATTTTAAATATACATTTACTAGATAGTGGACATTGTTTTTTGATAGAATGGCCAGAAATGGTATTTATTTGTGGTAAATTTATAAATATACAGGTAGAATTTTATTTATAGATTTTATTATTAAAATATTGGGTAGAGCTCAAAGTCAGGTAGAATGATTGATTGTACTGTACAGGAAATAGGAATTAAAAGATTATTTAAATCATTGCTATTATATTACTTCTGGGTATTTCAATAAATACATATTTGACTTTAAAAAGTAGTTGATATAAAATATTTTGTTATATACAGGAGATCTGGAATTGTGGTTTATTATTATCAATACCTATTTTTATATCATAACCACAGCTTCTTATTATATGTATCACATCATTTTGTCACATACAGTTTTTAAATAAATTCATTTAATTACTTGATAAATTATATAAAATTTTTTAAAAGCTGGACCAGTAAAATGCAGCAGGGTGTCACAGTTAAAGCAACAGTCCATAATGTCTTAACCATATACAACAATTAACATGTCTGCTTTGAATTCTTTTTAAATCTATAATATTAGACTTTAGTCTTCAGTTATCAAGTTATTCCATACAGATTTTGATATATCTATATATGTTAAGGGTGGTATTTATGTTTTTTTTTAAATTGTGCACCTGCTAGATTAACTTAAACCAGTATCTAGGTTAAAGAGATTCAAAAAGTAGAGTTGGTATTTTTTAAAACAGATACAAGTACCCTAAATTGGTTGCCCTTCTAATAGATAAGTGGTTTTGGAATGCCTGACTTTTTTATTCACTACCTGTAGCTCTTAAAGTTTGTTTTTCAATCATGCTACCAATAAATAATTATCCAAATATATTTAGATTAAAAAAATCATATATCGACATATTCTTTCTTGAACCAGGTATTGGAATATGAAATTTTTTCCACTACAAGAGTAAATATAATGGAAATACTAATATATTGCAAATGATAATTAATGAATTAAATTTGTTTTTGTGACCACCCTGTAAATAATTTAATAATAGTTTCATGATCACTGAGGTATACAGTCTAATATTATGGATTTTTGTAAATAAATTTATTGAAGTTATTAAAATTTCACTAAATCTTTACAAGTTTAGGAAAAATGGAATAAATCAGAACCGTCTGTATGTGGGTATATGAAATCCTTATCAAAGTTTATTCAAATTTTTACAAGCAATCAAAAAATGCAACTAAATATAGGGTGTTCAATAAAAAAAATAACAATGATACATTCTTTAGAGCATTCTGTTTACTTCAAAGGGGTATACCCTTGTTAAAACATTATTAAATAGGAAGAAAAGTGTTAAAATTTGTGCTGTTCAGTAATAATGGATAATGTACTCACCCTATCAGCAAAAAAGGAGCTATGAAAATGTACTGTATTTCCAGATATAGATGTCATATCAATGCTTTTATTTTTATCAATATTGAATAAAGTAACTTTTTCCAAATGGGGTATACCCAGAGGTCTGAAATTGAAAAAAAAAAATAATTAAAGAAATTTGTATATCAAGCAAAGAAAACTATTTTCCCTTACCTATAGTTAAAATCAAGGAAAGTTGGTTCAAATTTCATGTGAAATTTTAATGGTACATCACTTAATTTGGATGTTTTGAGTAAACCAAATTCCTGAAACAGTTTGTTATTGTAAATTATTTTGAATAGTAGTAGATCAATAGTATTCATTTAATTGCATTTTAATTCATTATTTTCCAACTTTATTTTAATGAATTCAACATACCTACAATGAAAATAAATAAATGTATATTTATACTCAATAAAATATTTACCTAGATTAACTGCAAGTAATACTAAAAACTTACTATAATTAGGTTTATTCAAACAAACTAAAAACTGAAGAAAGTAGAATGTTTTTTAAAACAAACAAAAATTATCTACAGAAAAAACATCCAGACTTATTAAAAAAAACAAAAATTCATTGTCATTTGTTAACGAAAATAAAAAAAAATTGAATAAATGTGAAAAAGAAATTCTACATTTTATACTATTCTACTCTACTATTCTTGTTTGGAAGAATAAGATTCCATGATATTTAAAGAATTAAATTAAGAATTGTTACAATCTATATATATGATTAAGTCTTACCTCATGTAAATGCGAATATTCTTCGTCGAAAAATCTTGGATTTTTGCTGATGAAGCCTATAGAAGGAAAAATATAATTTGAGATCATGCTAATATCACTAATGTCATTTAAGGACACAATTTGGAAAAAAACTTACCATGACTGCTGTCATGAAGTGTTGGATGAGTTTTAATTATTAATTCCAGTAACGAAAGGGTAAAAATATACCATGATAAAGAATTCCTAAACATTTTGACATTTGTAGCAGCATTTATTTATATTCAGTAAAAACTCGACAAGATGCTTCTGTATTTGCTCGTTAACTGTCATTTACCGATTGGTGCCAATGCCAATCGTATATTCAGCTGCCAAATGATTGGGTCATGATTGTATCGCCTCGATCACACAGAATAGGATATTGCGTACTCTGTCTCACTCTTATTGAATTGAGTGAAGCAGAAAAGTGTTTGAAGTGAGAAAGAAAAGTTTCGAGTAATTCAGTAACTGGATAACTCAAGAAAAATATATAAATTAATAAGAAAAAAGAAGAAGTTCGTATTCTTTTTAAAACTACTAAATGTCAGATATATCTAAGGTTAAATGTATTAAAAATTAAAATCTAACAGCAAGTAATTTAATAGAAACAACATGGTAAAGTTTCTTCAATGTATTATTAATATAAAATGTTAATATCATTTTACTATTTTTTAGAACTCGTTAAGGCAGATATTCAGTAAAAGCCTATTAGTATCAAATATAAATCGACAATTTTGTGTGGTTTCTTCTACTAAGGACATTCCTTTTGAAGAGCCAGATAAACTATATAAATTCGTAGAATTAGAATTAAAAGGAAACGATCCTGCAGTTCTAAAAAGTTTCTGCAAATTTGCCATAACCACAGGAAATCATTTAGATATAGCAACAAAATCGTAAGTTATTTTAGATTCTCTCAAACAACTTATGTCTTATACTGATCTTGTTTCCAGATGGAATTTACGTAAGCCGACTCATGAAAGATACACAGTGTTGAAATCGGTACACATTTATAAAAAGCATAGAGTACAGTATGAACATAGAACTTATTACTCATTTGTACAATATAAACATTTAACTGGGTCAACTACTGACACATTATTGGAGTACATAGAGAGAAATTTACCAGAAGGAGTTGCATTAAAAGCTACAAAAGTAAGTTTAAAATACTTGAAAGTATACACAGGCTCAACTAGGCTTACTAAAACCACGTCTTTGTGTAGTATAAATACCTAGTTTACTATTTTGTGTTGATAAAAATGTTTTTCAGGTTGAAATACAGAAAATACCTGAATATTTATCACCACCAGAAATGCATAAAGAAGCTACAAAATCGGTTTAATAGTTATAAAGAATATGGTTTGTTATATATAAAAAGTTGAATAAAAGTTTTTAGATACAAAATTGTTTTTGTAGATGCAACTGAACAGTCATTAATACATGTTTGGTTGCATACCTATTAGATGTAACAGTAGACTGGACATCGAACAATATTTATAGTGATTGACCTCTCTTATCGTAGTATTCATACATTTCTGGAAATTATTACTGACAAAGAATAGTTGTGTGCATAGACAAAATAAATATTAATTTTCTATGGTTGTGTTTATTATTTGGTTACAGAACAGATAAAGAAGCCGAATAAATTCTAGTGGCAATGCAACCAGTATTTTCTTAACTTTTTACTTGGAAACCAGTGAAATTTTTTTCAACATCTATATTTCTTTGTGTTCATTATTATTTTTGGTTGTATAGATGCTGTGAACAGGCCACAAAAATATATTTCCAGCCAGTCGTACTACTAATAACTCCTAATACTAAAAACATCTTCCTAGGTTAATCTACTACAATATAGATGGCGACCATAGTCTCAAACGAATATATTTTTCTGACGTCATCTGAAAGTGAGCAACAAAACAAAACTCATTTCTCATTTTAGAGTGAGACCGATTTGACAATAAACAAATCGATTACGTTGACTGCAGCGAGAATTACGCCGAAGTTTGCACAATATTACGCAGACATGTTTAAACAAGTCTGGAATATTTTGATGAATTTTTTTTTATTGTGTAAATAAACAATGTTATGGGAATGTTAACATTTTAAGATATTCTTTTAGATAGGTACATTGTAGCTTATTTATATGATTTAATGAGTTGATAAAATTACTTATTGAATGTAAAAAGTTGTAGACATGCAGAAGAATTTTGCATCGAGACGTAACCTATCTCAACCTACGTTATTTACAAAGGAATGAAATTTCTATTGAAAACGTTGCCAAGTTTACAATAATGGCTAATAGCATAAACATTCTTAAAATAGTATGTTAAAATGATTGACTATTATTCATTTGTTGCGAAAGCATATGTACCTATACACATTAATAGGTAATCACCTGTCATTTTCTTTCAGTTTTAGCTTTTATTAGACCCTTTTCGCCATTTTCACATACCTAGATTAATTATCACATTATCAGTCAAAGATTTATGACATTTAGGGGTAGGTAGGTAGTATTTATAGGTATGTATGTAGATGTATGTCAGTATGTTTTCAGTGAGACGAATCTTAGAATAAACATTTTTTTCAAAAAATTGTAGCAATCCTTGTATTATTCAATGTCTAAAATATATAAACCGATGTAAAAAAACACATTTTTTTCTAAAAATAATTCGTTTTTCTTTCGACCAAAAACATAACATGCCTACGTGTCAGCAAGCACGACAAAAATCGAGGTTGATTTTTTTCTTGTTGATTCACATTGTCTGAAGGTAAAAAATGATCTCTGTTTGAACGGGATCTATCAAAGGAGGGTATTGAGATTGAGAATCAAAAAAAAATAGGGAAATTTATTTGTTTTCAACATAAAACATGGCACGGCTCGAAAAACAATTTTTTTAATGCAAGAAAACATCGAATTTTTGAAGCATATAGGTATCCTCCATATACAATTCCTACCTTAGTCCCAACGAAATCTTAAATTTCCCAAAAATTAATAAAAAACTTCCTGATCAAAGGTTCCAGTATCCAGAATGTACCAACAAGCTTCCAGAATTGGTTCCAAAAGGATATGCAAACATACTTTTAAAAAACAATTAAAGTTATAGGTATAGGTACCTATACGGTTTTTCTCTAGGTACTACTACCTATAGGTAGGTATGCATAATATAAAAGACTCCTTTTAAATCACAATCTATTTATTGAATCACCCCGTATGTTCTAACGTAATTACTGTGCAAAAATATAATAAAACAGTAAAAATAGCTGGCGCCGATTGTATTCATTAAATTTAGTTGGGAGAGATAAAAGTGCGCGTTGCCAAGTTTGGATTAAGCAGCATGGAAAACTATAGTTAGATTTGGCTGATATCCAGTTAACGGCAAGTGGGAAGACGTAATGTTATGGACGTCGCAGTATGTAAGGAATTTTCAAGCAAGCTCAATACAGGGTGTGTCTAATTTAATTTCAAAAGTAACGTTCGAATTTATAAGGTTTGAGCAAAATGAAAATAGAAGTTTGTAAATTTGTTTTCTTTACTTTAGCTTTGAATATGTTACGAATAATGTCAAAATAAATTGAGTTTAAAAATAACTCAACAAAAACCTTGGAGAAATCATTTAAATATACAATAGGATTAGATACAAAATTTCTTCGAACTCCAATACTCACGATGGCTCATTATATACCTGAAACTTGTAAACTATTACCTACCTACCCATCATAAAACTCATCCTAAATATGTATTAGAATCAGTAAATAATAATCTTTTCTTGTAATAGTTATACTAAAAATAAACTATTGTGTATTAGTAGCATATACAGAGTGTCCCATACACGATACTACGAAAAATTTAAATAAATATAAAATAATAATATAGTCTTCAGTACCCAAACGATATTGTTACCTGGCATGTAGCAGAAATAGTATATTACACACCGACGTAGGAAGAGTTTCATTCAGCGTCGAGGTTAGCTATTATCTCGAGACAAGAATGAAACTTCCTACCCGCGAGGTTTGTATACTACTTTATTCACAACCATCATATCCCGATCAAAATTAATAAATCTTTGTCCACGACCACCTAATAATAAGTCAATATTTTACCTCCTAACTAAAGGTATATGGTACCCATATATCAACTGTCGTGAATTATGGTTCATAATACACTGTAGTGTATTATAGTTCATAATTCACGACTAGAGATGGGGGTACAATATGAAATAAACTATTAAATCTGTGTATTTTGTTCAGGAAATTTGTTTCTGACATATATCGTATCTATAAAATATTGTAATTTTTAGTATTGATCCTTTTCATAACGATATTTCCTAATATTAAGTATTTCAAAACAATATATTTAAAACGGTACGTTGTATTGATACTTTCTACAGTTTCGCCCATCTCTATATATGTCAAATTATTTGAAGTAGATGCCACAACATTTTGAGGTTAGTAATATGCCAAATCGCTACTGACTTTTATTTATTAATAAATAAATTAAGTGTCGTGGACAAAGTATAGTATTCTACTCGCAATTTATGGCCATAATTCACTTGGGTGACTTGCGCCCCTCGCCTGCGGATCGTGACGCAAACGTCACCCATCGTGAATTATGGCTATCATAAATTGCTCGTTTAATAATATACTATTGTCCACGACCACCTAATAATAAGTCAATATTTTACCTCCTAACTAAAGGTATATGGTACCCATACATCAACTGTCGTGAATTATGGTTCATAATACACTGTAGTGTTCATAATACACTGTAGTGTATTATGGTTCATAATTCCCGACTAGAGATGGGGGTACAATATGAAATAAACTATTAAATCTGTGTATTTTGTTCAGGAAATTTGTTTCTGACATAATATATCGTATCTATAAAATATTGTAATTTTTAGTATTGATACTTTTCATAACAATATTTCCTAATATTTTTTTTTTTTTCTGTTTTTGGCACTTGGAAATCCATGTCCATTCAGCCAGTATCTAAGACACAGATGATTAAATTCAGTGATATATGCAAGTCAAAGCTTCCCTAATCAATTATGTTATACTTATAAAGAAGAAAGAGTCAAAAGGATGGGTTTGGTACACAAACTTCAAACCCAGGGGCCGATCAGGGTGACTAACAGACAGATCAGGTGGGCCTCGGATAGAGGGATAGAGGGATATGGGTATATATATTTCCTAATATTAAGTATTTCAAAACAATATATTTATAACGGTACGTTGTATTGATACTTTCTACAGTATCGCCCATCTCTATATATGTCAAATTATTTGAAGTAGCTGCCACAACATTTTGAGGTTAGTAATATGCCAAATCGCTACTGACTTTTATTTATTAATAAATAAATTAAGTGTCGTGGACAAAGCATAGTATTCTACTCGCAATTTATGGCCATAATTCACTTGGGTGACGTTTGCGTCACGAGCCGCAGGCATCGTGAATTATGGCTATCATAAATTGCTCGTTTAATAATATACTATTTTCCTACGACTACTATCGAAATAAGTCGTCTTTTGTGCCTCGAAAAGCAACTGCAAAGTTGATGTTTTCCGCGAGCTGTCATAATTTGACATTATTGGCGCTCTTAAGCAGAAAAGTAACTTTTGGCGCACGCCTAATTTTATTTATAGATAAATGGGAGCTAGTAGCTATTTCAATATAAACTGTAGAAAAAAATATTTTAGTTGATTTTCTAATATGTTAAACCATCCAACTGTATTTTCCGTGATAATTTAATGAGAAATAGGGAAATCTAAAAAATAGTTGACATTAATGTAATAAGTGTTGCCTACGTACATATAGTCAAAGGCACTCTTATCGTGCGGGTCATACGATTCACAGTTTATGTTTTTTTTTAATTACGTTTAATTATAACTTCCAAATAAAATCCGTAAGATGAATAAGACCGAGTTATGCAATTTTTATGGGAAAAAAAGGATATGTATTTAGTTTTCAGCGATTCTAAAAAGTCTTTCACCAGCGAAGTTTTTATTTAAATGTCAGTTTGACAATTCAAAGTGACAATATATGATGTAGCTATCTTGGTACGACTATGTAGCTATCTTCATGTTAGTTAAAATAATCTTCTTCTTCTTCTCTCCGGGTGTATTTGTTATCTCACATTTTGGTAACCTCTGTGTTTTTTGATTTGATACATATGGTTAGTGACCTTTGAACCCGCACGATAAGAGTGCGCTTGACTATAGGTACACGAAACTGCAATCTGGAAACTGCTAAGTACAAATAATGGCAATTAATTTTATTTGGGTGTGATCGTAGAAAAAATCTTGTGTGTATTTCGAGCTGAAAGTCCTTTGGTAGTCTCGACAGATTGCCACGCTCCGCTAACGCGTCGCTATTGTTCGGCAGGTAGATTTAGACGTGTCGAAGTGTCGTCAGTGACATCTAGCGTTTAGTAGCATAAGTTCACTCAAAGTGAACAGGCATCTTTCCTAATTCGAAGTGAAATATTTTATTCAGCCTCCTCTGAACAGTTAGACTACCTCAAGTGAGTACTACCTTTCACAATACGCCATCTATAGGTACTGAAATAATTTGTGCGTTAGGTTGACAGACTAATTCTGGTAGAATTAAATGAGAGCACTGTGGAAAATATTCTGCACTTGAAATATTATGACTATACATTAAATTGATTAAGAAAAATAAAGGGCGCCATGTTTCTTATCAAATCCACTTTGAAATTAAGTTTATCTACCATCAATCGTTACCAATCAATCATAGAATTTTTTTCTTCATTACAATCGTATAAGACTGTCGCATTTTGTACGAAGTTGAGAAGGTCAGGCTATAGTGGAATGTTCCCAAGATCAATACTCCATTTCACAGACTGTTTTATTACTGGAATTTCCGGAAATAATAATAATGGAAACTCACTCGCCTACATAACATTTTTATTATAGGTACCTACTAGTGATGAGAGATTTCATGATTTTTTTAATCAAGCTGTGAAATTGTTATTATTTAATATTCTGTTTTGAGTACCTATACGATAGGAAAAATGTAGCTATCCATATTCATCTGTATCAGTACATAATATTCTACCTTCCCATATTTATCCTTTGCTCCCGGTATATATTTAATACTAACGTACAAAACTTACTGTTGGTAAGTGAATGATTGGTATATAAACTATTCTATTACGCATACATTTGGCCTTGTAAGGTCATGGTTAAATTGTGTCACAATTGGTTTAATTTTCAGGAAACAACCGCTAATTACAGGATTATTATAGATACAAATACAAAGTAGTCAATAGGCATCAAAGTCACTGTTTTAATTACGAACTTTCTTTCTAAATAAGTACTTAATAAAAAGCGCGTAAAATGTATTTAGGTACTTTCATAAAAAAATTAAGATTCAATATACTATAAACACTCTGTAGGTAATCTCTCGTGCTGGTTGTATGAGGTAGATACGATCAGAATTGCACATTTATTTGCAGGAATGTCTCTAACACGTAGGTACAATGAGTTCGTTCACCTTGTTTTCTGAAGCAGAAAGCAAACAACTTTATGTGCCACTACTAGTAACATTATTATTATTATTATTCAGTCTTCAATAACAATAATAGTTGTTTGAGATTTTTTTTCTTTTGTGTCAAAGTAAAACCTGCATCTGCATTACACAAATCAGGGTAGGTAAGGTACTCACCCATTTTGAAGATTAAAGATTATGGCGCCATAGTTTATACAAATAACAGTTTCAATGTGTCGCACTGTATCGGAAACTCAGAAAGATGTTTTTTTATCAAGTGATAACGAAAAATTCGATTATTTTTTTCACATTATCCAATATCATTAAAACTACCACTTTTCCAAGTACCTATTAAATAGGAAAAGAATAAGCTAGAGGCGGGCACATTTTTACTTCCGTTATTTTAAATATCGTATTTTATAGATTAATATAATTCTGGAAGCGTGAATACGTGAAAGAACTTTTTATTTATAAAAAATACAATATGTGATGTACATATTATTGGATATTTTTCAGGAGTCAAGGAGTCAAAAACTGTAAGTTGTAAGTGGTTTTTAATTGTAAACTTTGGAACAGTTGTTCTTGATACTTTAGTCCATAGAGTATTATTTATTACTCTATGCTTTAGTCCCATCTCTACTTATAGTTTTACAATTATTTGACATTTGACATCAAGCATCATTTCATGTATTATTAATAAAAAAGATATACCTACCTACCTTATATTATAAATTATATTTAGATTAATATTGAAAAGTATTTTTCAAGAAGAAAGAAAATATGATTTTAAATAGTTTCCCGTGTAGTGTTCTGTGTTACACATCTAAACTGTATTTTATTGAAAATAGACGAAATATTACCTTAGTCTGTCCTACCTAGTTGCATTTGAAATATTTTTTGATTTTTCTCTGGAAATTCTGAATAGCTCGCAAAGTTTTTGACGGATAATCTTCAAAATGGGTGAGTACCTGCAAAACCCCACTAAAAACTCTTGTCTCTGTCTCCGTAGTTCACTGGACCCATCCATTAATTGTTGTCAAAAATTATACCATTCCATTTGCTTTTCAACATGACTAATCTCTTTAAGATACAATGTTCAAAACATGCTTTTGAAACAAAAGTTCACACAATAAGCGAAAACCAACAAAAGGCATACGAAGCGTTAATTGCCTTTTAGACGTTATATTATTGAAGTGCTGCTAAATAATTAGGTATGATCTAGAAAGCGGAACTTTCCTACAATTTACAACACACGAACATCTACTTATGGATAATTAATGGAAAATTCTGCTATTTCAGCAAATCAGAGGAGTACTAAGGTAAAATTAATACAATACCCCTTATCGTCTTTGTTGAAGAAATATAATAATTATATTCCCTCGTATATTCCTTATCTAATCTTGGCGAATTATTGATGTTAGGCAGTTGTTCTTGTGAACAGAAAAGAAATCGCACCAAAAACAAATAGTTATTCTTAATTAAACGCCGTAGTCCTTTATTTCGGACCACAGACTAATTGATTAATGATTTTATTAACTTTAGAAAACTGTCAAACACGAAATTGTTCAGGACTGGACTCAAAAATTTTAAAAAGTTAAAATAATGATTTCTCTATAAACATTCCAGCTTTGAAAAATTGAATACATGAGGCTTTTACTTGATGTCGATCCATAGTGAGTTATGAAATCAAACAATTTTATTTTGTTAAATCTACATTTTATTTAAACATAAAGTGACGCGTTTCGCTAACACAGTAGCTTTTTCAAACGCGTCACATATTTCTCTATGCGCGTCACTTTATGTTTAAATAGGTAGGTACAATGTAGATTTAACAAAATAAAATTGTTTGATTTCATAAATTCCAGCTTTGCCTTGTTTTGGTTATTAGTTTTTATTCTAGTAATGACATTGTTGTTCTTATACCTAAAATGAACTAGCATTAACTTAAATTACGCTGGTAGCTTTGGAGTGGTCGCAATTTCTTTAAAATTAACAAAAACAATTTATGAAACGACGCAATCCAAATATAAGAGTTCAGGGTTATTCCAGAAAATTAATTTATTGCAAAGTTAATGCTTCTTTCGAATGAGATAGGTCAGTCATATGATAAAATGTACGTGTATAAATATAATATGTTTGCCGTATCAAATGCAATTCTGACCTTGAAGTGTTTTGGATTTTTATAAACATGTTATTAATGGCTAAAATATATTAACGTAGATTAGGAATAATAAATATTAGTGAAAATTTATTTTAGTGTTTTAAAATTAGATATTTTTTATGTGCAACTTAACATATACCGGGTGTTAGGAATGTCCAATACAGAATACAGTTGTACCTATAAAAAAAGTGTTTTAAATTTGTTGACGTCCGTCAAATATTTTTTTCAACCATAAATAGATGGAAGAAATTTATTATATTTTCACGTTACATGCATACCAATAATACAGGTGTTCAACGAATGATTCATATAGTAACTATTCGAAGTGACCTTATAAAAAACGAGAGGAATGTCGAAACAGGAAATTTCCTGTACGAGGAAGTAAATAAAGTTAAAATATAATCAAGTTATCGATAAAAAGTTGGGATCGTTTTCCAAGGTGATAAAATAATAAAAGTTGTAGGTATAGGATGTACCTATGTGGCTGTTGTCTTCAATCAGTTATAACTTTTTATTCATAGATAATTTTATTGTCAACAAAAGTTTTAAAGAAACACGTGAAGTGTCAAGGAATGTTTTTATTCATTACCCGATATATTATTATTAGAACACAAACGTTTAAATTTAGAATTACATAGAGCCAAAAAAAAATGAATTGAATAAATGCCAAAATTTGTTAGTAAACCGTCTCGATATGTTTATGAGACTAATGTAACGGAGGCAGCATTTTATTATATTTACATAAATAGATTTTTGGGTATATATCGCATCTCGCCTTTTTTGGTCCTTCTTCCCTTTTGTATTTCCCACTTCTGGTGGATAGATACTTCCAAACAAAAAAGAATTATTATTACAACGTCATTTTATTTGAGTAAAACTGGCTAGAGCTTGAGCAAATGGATTGAGTTTTTGAGGTTATCAACAAATGTAGGATGGATGTCAAAAATGCTAAGCAAAGACGTATGTACCGGGTGATCAATCCAAAACCGTTTGTCTAACGAAAAAGTCAGATGGTTTTTTTGTTAGCAACTGATAAGTGATTACGAAAATGATTTTTATTTTGATAGAAAGCAGTGGCGTGCCATTTTTTAATGTTTTAAAATTATATTTTGTTCGATATAAACGGTTCAAAAAAAGGTAGATGATTAATTTCTTTCATTAAATTCCAGAAAAATGTATCCTCTTTCAGAATATGTAAAAATGAATATACGATTACATTGTTTTTTTGAAAAAATCTCAAAAATTTGCTACCATTTCAGTTAACGCCATCTAGCAGCGAAGACGAAAGTCAAAAAGTCGAAACCAAGTAAGCGTTTTGTAGTGTAAATTATGCTCTTTCATATGAGCCCAAATTTGTTAAAATCGGTCAAGCGAAACGGGAGAAATCTTGATTTGTTTAAAAAAACAATTGAACTTCCCCCACCGCTTTATTTTGATAGATAGAACAAAACACTTCAGTCAAAAAGTGTAGGTGAATAGTCAGTAAATATGAAAATGATACCATCTATATACTTTCAATAGGCAAAATTCTATAAAAATCCCATTTTTCTACTTAGTGTTGGTTGTTACGCTCTCTAGTGGACGTTTGACAAACTCGAAAATAATTTCCAGCAATTTCTCTTGGCGACTTATATCATGAATTTTTTTTTTCTAAATCTATATTGCATTGAACAGTGTGGTGTCGCGACGATTATTTTTGTTGAGTGTATACAGGTTTTTTGTAAAGAGATTATATACAGATAATAATAATGATAAATGCTTTTTTGTATTTTTAGCAAGTACGCACTATAACCTACCTCTCTTTATTATTGTGCTAACCAAGTCATACGCATTATAATCTCCACATTTTGTGTGTTTAGCAAGTGTACGAGTCATAATTTTAATAAATTCGAAAACAAATTATATTTTTTTAATATTACAATTTTCAGAACGTATGTATTTAGCAAGCCGTGCGTGTTCTAACCTATACGCTGTTGTGTTTACAAAGTCCCGCGCATCTATGACGTGTATGAAAGAATAGACGGTGTGTGTATGTATATGTACAATTCCTTCACTAATTAATCGAAAGGAACTTCGTTCCATCCGGGTGTCCCTTGACACCTCTCAAGTTTTTTTTTTTAATAGTGTTTGAGGCTATTTGCTTTTCATTTAGTGCTTTTTGTGACGTTTTATTTGCGTTGAGCTTCCTTGCTTAAAAAAAATCATACAAAACATCCAAATCACAAATTTAAAATATAACCAAACATTTGTTTTACCTCAGGGCGAATGTCATTAGTGTCAACTTGTCAGTTGGTGGACATGCCCTGTTCAAAGCTATTTTTTGGCGTACCACTGTTTTAAAATTATTTCGTCTTTTTTAAAAATATTTCATTTGAGCGTTGAAACAATGACTTCGTAGACGGAATGTTTCAAAGCACTTTGCATTATTTTGAACCAAAGAATAAGGAGCGGTTCGAAGCTGTCAGTTGTCATTGTCTTTTGTTCATATTATGTATCTATATCGCAGGCTCCCATAATTTATGATCGCAAGAAAACCAAAAACAACATAGAAGTAAAATTGCATATCCCTTTTTTTTTAAAAAATGTTTCAATTGACTATTGACGATTTGCTATTAACAGTGGATGAAGAAGCTGCGGAAAAATTGAAAGGTTATCTTTTCATTCATATCTCAAAATTTTCAGTATATTTCTGTACACTCATTATCAATAAGTATATCTTCAGTAATTGATTCAGTACCTCAGTCTTACTAAAATATTTTCTGACAACGTATTTCTGATGTGCAAAATTCTGCCTTGTTGGTACCGCTTTCATTTTCATATTATTTATTATTTCATATCCCAAACAATTGCATTCTTGAATACCACTCAACGCCAAAAAATAGCTCAAGTGACACTGAACCACAGAATTACCTACTCACATAAAAAGAAACGCCATATGAAATTTCCATAAGAAAATGCATTGCTGATAGGGTAAACGATTTTTATTTGACCTTTCACGCTCCAAAAAAACTGTAGAAATAACACACTGGGGACTACGATCTGAGGTGGTTCACTGGTTTTACACAACTGTGATAAGAACAACGATCACCCATGGAACAATAGTCTGATGGAGGAGGACAGCAGTGAACATATTAACTGCAATCCAAAGACAAGCCCTCTTTTATATTACTGGGGCAATGAACAGCACAGGGACGGCATCAATGGAAGCCCTTGCTGGGCTTCCTCCCTTGGAACTTTTGGAGTTTTAATATCATGACACATGACATGATGGCAGACCATCTAGCTAGAGAAGGTTATAAAGGAGCCTTCACAGGTCCGGAACCGTTTTGTGGAATCACAAAGGATTACATAAGAGGGGAAGTCGGGAGATAACATGGGTAATGGTTAAAAGATTCTGTTCAACTGCCTGGGTTGTTGGGCCCAACCCAAATGTATGAATGAATGATACTAATATGTCAATATCGAAATAATTATGAATAAATATCTCCAATTAATCGAATCGGTTGCCCTCCAACCTGTCAAAGCCATCTGTTCTAGAATGGTCTATTAATTGTCGTTTTGAGATTTCTACGTATTGCGGGATTTCTCATATAATACAAATGAACATTTTTCTCACGTAGATAGGCAGTATCTACATTGGAACTGGTTTAATGAAAATTTGCGTAAAAATATTATACGTACACAAAAAAAACACTATAATTAAAAAGATGATGACGTGTATCGTCGGTAGAATATTGGTGCCACTAATCTATAATAACATTTGAAAAACACATTCAAGGCCTTGTGTTATATAAACGATAATAAGTTATTTTTTTGCGTCGGGATAAATAGTTAAAACAAAAAAAGAGATGGGACGGTATTTATTGTTAAAGTACATGTAAGTAGTTTTTATCATAATGAACGTTACTGTCTTCTGTATCTGTAGAGTAGGTAGGGTGAGTCTAGGCTCACAGCACTTGGGCCATATGTGACCTATTGTACATCCTCCCGAGGAGTTGTCCTCCTAGGTGGACAGGTCACTGGGAGACATCTTCTTTATATCGGCAGGTGTAGGCCAAGACCCACCGAACGACCGAACACACACTCTCTTATTGACGATAACTCCGGACACTCGCATAAGACATGCCTGACAGTTTCCTCTTCCTTCCTACACATCCTGCATAGAGGTGTGTCCACTAGCCCCATAGTATGGAGGTGTTTCCTTAGTTGACAGTGGCCAGTCAGAAATCCTACTGTTAAACGTAGGTTTTTCCTGGTTATCGTCAAATATTTCTTCGGCGCCAGCTTCGCAGGATCGCCCAGGGTGATCCTGGCAAGACTGCATCCTTTGATTCCATTAAACTTTCCATTCCTATAGATCTGATAAGGGCGCCGAATACAAAGCTTAACCCGAGGCTCGAACAATAAGCGGTAGGATTCTACCTGTGATGTTTTGCACTCATGCACGTGCTTTCGGGTGGGTTTAAGTTTATATTAAACACAATAATTATATAATTTAGTGATCATTCGGATGTGTGGCATAATTTTTTACCCTTGTATTTGAATAAATATAATACTAATAACAATAAAGCAACCAATAAACAAGTAAATTTGGAAAAATGTTTCTATTTGAAATTCTATAAAATTTATAGTAAGTCATTACATTTCTTCGCTTTAAATTAATCATCATCAGAAAATGAAATATCTGAGGGACTGTCTTCTTCCCCTAAATTGATAATAAGCGGTTCGACCGTTTTCTCCAGTAAACTATCCAATTGCCACATTTTTTCCTCATCCATTACATGCTCTATACATCTTTGCCACTTCCCCGCGTTGACTTCTTGAAGCGCTTCTTCAAAGAGTTTTTGAACATCACTCATTTTATAAGTGGTATTTTTTCTAGCCACATAACCTTTCACATGAGCCCATACCAGTTCGATCGGATTTAATTCGCAATGGTAGGGGGGGAGCCGAAGCACTATTATATTTTGTTTTTTGGCCATTTCGTCAACAACATATTTTTGAAACCGATGTTTATGGGTGTTTACAATTGATAGCAACTCCTTTTTAACCATATTGTCCTCAAATTGTATTTGTTTCTCCACAAGCCACTCGATAATTTTTGCTTTTCGCCAAGCAGTTGTAGGCATCTTCTCCAATCTTCTGGAGTGATACGGAGCGTTATCTAACACAATGACGGAGCCAGGTGGAATCAGCTCTATCATTTGTTCGAAATACTCCTCAAAAACATCAGCATTCATATCCTCGTGGTAATCGCCTGTACGAACTGATTGGAATGATAATAGTCCACCTTCTAAAAAGCCATTGGAGCTACCGATGTGAGTTATAATTAATCGTTTTCCTTTTCCAGAGGGCGGATTTATTCCTGTTGATAGACCGTCTAAAAATGCTTGCCGGTGAGAAGTCACATTTTTGTCTTTCCATATTTTCCCAACTGTGTAGCCTTCGTTCAGCCATGTTTCGTCCAAATAGAAAATTGTTTTGTTTTCATTGCAAAATTGTCTTATTTTTCTCAAATAATTACGTCTCCAACACAATATTTCATCTTTTTCGAGCAAATGAGACTTCCGACTATGTTTTTCCCATCTAAAATTCATTTCGCTTAGAACTTTCCATAGTTTATCTCTCTTGATTGCAGGAAAGTCTTCTTTTACTGCCCCTAAAACTCTATCCAAAGTAGGGATCTCCTTATTGAAATAGAATGAATGCACCTTTCGTCTTATGATGGCCTTTTCGTCCTCATCGATCGGTATTGTACGCCTTCCTGGAGATGGTTTTGGTGGCGTCACGGTTCCTGTCTTCTTCCCGCATCAGCCTGTAGATGGTTGCTTTTCCAATACCTGTCATCTTTGAACAAAGTTCCACTGTAGAATCGATACTTATTGCACTTTTTTGATATCTAAGTGCATTAAATACATTAAGCACAATAATCTTTTCACTAATGCTTAGCGCTGATTTCGCAGCTCGCTTAACTGGAATAAATCCTGAAAGACTCTCCATTTTCAAAAATTACCCAAATGTGTGTCCTAGAATACTCGCATTAGGTTTGTTCGCTTTTAAAATGACTCACAGTTTTATACCAATAAGTAGAGGTACCTACCTACCTACCTACCTTTTTCGTAACAACCTGAAGTAACATTGTGTATTAATTGTTCCCGGAATTCTCGGCATAATTATTTTTACCTGTTATGACAATAATGATTACTATAAATAGGGTTCAAACCGGCACGTCAGGTAGGTGCGCCTATGGAATCGGCTGCTAAAAATGATTTATTACTATCAACCAATTTCAAATCGAGTATAGCCCCATAGTATGGAGGTGTTTCCTTAGTTGACAGTGGCCAGTCAGAAATCCTACTGTTAAACGTAGGTTTTTCCTGGTTATCGTCAAATATTTCTTCGGCGCCAGCTTCGCAGGATCGCCCAGGGTGATCCTGGCAAGACTGCATCCTTTGATTCCATCCCATCTCTTAAGGGGCATCTACCAAATTCGACCTTGCACAATTATGCTTTGTATATTTTTTTGTTTCCCTACGTCCTCACGTTTAAGTTCACATAACGAAAATTTTATTAGAAATATGAAAGCTCCGCAACATGTAGGTAGCCAAGCGGTCCAAGCGGATTTTGGTTCACGTACTACTCTATAAGCTTCGTCAGTACTGAACTGGAAGACCGCCGAGACCAGCGAGCGTTGTATCAACAATGGAACGGCACGTGACTACCGAAGCAGAGAGACAATGTCAGTATAAGAAAAGGATAGAAAAGCGAGAGATGGATTTTTATCCGATATTTTAGTGGTAGCAACCGAATTTCAATAAGGAATTGTACGGTCATAAGTAATTTGAGGATTCTGAGATTTTTATATAGTATTCATAAAGCTTCAAATTAGACTTCTTATCAATTCGTTTTTCCATTTAATCCATAGATATTTAATTCTTTACAAGGGCTCAAACTTTGCTTAATCTGTGTAATTACCTCATGATTCGTATTTTTTTCAACAAAATTTGGTTAGCATTTCAAAGTTTTTATTCGATGAGAACTCTAAGTTCAACATTAATCTACATGATATATTTTTTTCTTAATTTTCAATACATCCATTACCTCAAAATTCTTTGCCAAAAATACTTCGATATTTTGTCAAATCGCTGCCGATAGATTCCCCTTAAGGGTTACTGTCTTTAAATTGGAGTAAACAATACTAGGCCTTTTCATTGGCCTAAGTGCTGTGAGCCTACACTCACCCTCCCTACTCTACAGATACAGATACAGATAGGCCTTTTCATCAATGTAGACTACGTTTCACATAAGAAGAAGCCACTTGAAATTGCCGAACATATTTGGGAATTATGTAAAGCTAGCTGCACATAAAATAGACACTTGTATATGATAATACATCGTTTGTAACTCCAATAGCATGAAACTGTCGTTACCGAGGCGACATAGATAAACAAGACCTATTTTGATTTCTGCGCAAGACAGTTGTTGGCAAACTTCACGTGGCTCTTTCTTATGTGACGCGGAGTCTACTTTGGTGAATTTCAGCCATCTTTAATTACTGCTTCTTCTTGGAAACAAGCATGTTAATATATACCAGTGCAGTGAACAAATAATTAATATCAACAAATATTCAACGTATATTCATCGAAAAAAAAAAACGTAATTGATTGTTAATTGATTTATTTGTTGAGATATTACTTTTTCAGCAGTAGTGGTGGAGTACGAAACAGTTGAACTACATATATTTCAAAATGATTGCTGCACCTGAGCTTGTCGTTTAGAGCCGCTTTTCAGTTGACCATTTTGACACGCAAACGAGCCCCTGCGCGTACGACTTCCAGCTGTCATTGAGTTTGAAACACAGATTACCCTCCCCTTATCCATGCATGAAGTACCAACCTGATTTTCAGTGCTTGAACCCCAAAAGCGTTGACGTTTGTTAATATTTGTGGAATGAAGGAGCTGCATATATTTTTTGGTTAAGTTGTGCTCGAAGTGCTCGTGTTTCAAGCACAGCTCTTTAAGCCCAAACATTTGGTCAGCTGAAAATACTTGTGCGCCATTTTTATTTATGTTTATGTTATTCAGGGATCTTTTTTAGTTCTTGATTAAAATGTAATCCCAACTCTATTATTTGAAGTACCTACATAAACAGTTGCATAAAAGTAAACAATGTCCTATATCAAGTTTGGTTCAATTGGAATTGTAAACAATTACCTATCCTTATCGGAAAACTTCATGGAAACTTATCTGAATGGTTTAATATTAGTAAAGGTATACATTTTTGTTTAAATATTTTAATAAAGTTTCAGGGTAGGTAGGTAAATTGTTCTGTGACTGCAATTGAATACAATACAACGACGTCATATGACAGTCGCCCTGATGCATCATCATCATGCATCATCAGAATGATGATGAACAATCGTTCTTCGAACAAAACGTGGTTCCTAAAATTGTTATTATATCCATTTATATTGAAAAAATGTATTTCTAGATAAAATAGCAATGCAAATTTTACTGTAGTTACGTGTATTCTAGAATGCACTGACAAACTAATGAATGTGTGATAGCTACAAATGTTTGACAGTAACTGTCAGAACGCATTAGAATTTTACGCAAATATGGTAGCGTTATTAAGAAAATAGAAACAATATTAAACAATCACAAAACCTATTTTTTCAATGTAAATGGATGCAATTGCATATTTGAACGGATTTTCCAGTTATGATCAACTTTTTTCAATGACATTTTAGGATATTGTCAAATTTAAAGGCACTTTACTCTTGAGTAAAGTTCATATTTTTTGAGAAACTTCGTATAATACTAAAAGAGGGTAGAACGTGTCGCGGGACACACGGTAGGAACTTTAGTTCCTTTTAAGCAAAAATTATGTATTACATCTGACGTTATAGATAAACGATTTTGCATATTCTTTGGTGGTCGAGTAGTAAGCATACCAGACCCTCACGCAGTAGACCCGGCTTCGATACCCCGTGAGGAAGTTTTTTTTATTGTTAATTTTATTTTTAAATAATCATTCTGCTTGTTATTAATAACGACAACAGGTAGACGTTTGAAATATTTAGCAGAATATTCATTATTATAGATAATGGTACGGTACCCTTCATGAGAGAGTCCGACTGGCAACATCTACTTATAACAGCATCGTATATTTAAAAAGGGAAACCGTAGCATTATACAAATTGGACATTCAAGAACTGTACGTTTACCACAAAAAAATTAGTGGAAACATAAAATTGAATTGTTAAATTTTCAATTTGAAGTTATATTACAGTTTATAGATATTTTAATTTTCTAGATTTTTTCTTAAGTGGGTCGTAGAAAAAATATGCTGTTCGACTCGTGTGGATTGTCCATATGAGCACTCCGCCTACGGCGTCGTGCTCAAACTTCGTCCTCGTGCGATATGGCCATCATATCCACACTAGTTGCACAAACTACTATTTCTTTCAAAAAGCTGTATAGACAATGTTTTTTAAAATTTTAATTTGTCCCACAGTCAAACAATTGAATATCACATCTCTGATCACTCTGCACAGAAAGTCAGTTTTGATATTCAAGAATCCAAACACCCACCAACACCACGTAGATTTTTCACTGAAAATGCAAAAAAATATTTTTTGGAAAGATTGAGTGAACAAAATTGGCACTTAGTGTATGAAATAGCGGTAAAAGATGTAAATAATCAATGGTCACAGTTTATGAATAATTTTCTAAATATTTTCAATGAGTCCTTTCCTGTAAAAATTTATATCTATCAGGAACAAACAGTATGTAGAAAAAGATGCTGATGTTGTAGAGTTAAAAAACAAACTTGACACATTGCTAATTTTAAGTAGAACATATCCAAATATTATTAACGAATATAAACAAACCAAAAAGGAATATGATAAACTTCTTATAAAGAAAAAAACACAAAACTTAGAAAAAAGAATTAATAACTCGGATAATAAAAACAAAACTATGTGGACGATTTGTAAAGAAATAAATGGAAATCTGAAAACAAATGAGGAATGCCAAATCAAAGGTGGTGAAAACACAGCAAACGACTTTAACAAGTTTTTAACTGAAATCATCCCAAATCTAGTAAGGGACCTCCCAGATGCAACTTCAGATCATAGTTATATACAGTATAACTGTTCCTAAAACCAACAACTCCGCAAGAAATAAATGAAATATCAAAGACATTAAAAAATAAATATAGTAGTGGTGATGATGAGATCCCAACAAATATAGTCAAACTGTGCATACCATCAATAAGCAATGTGATATCTTATATAATAAACAATTCTTTCAAACATGGAATATTTCCTGACCAACTGAAACTTGCTGTAATCAAACCACTTTTTAAAAAGGGAAATGAGGAGTTAATGGAAAATTATCGACCAATTAGTCTCTTGCCAAGTTTTTCCAAAATATTTGAACTTGCAATGTGCTCAAGGTTGATATCGTTCGCGAATGAATGTGAATTACTCTCAACATGCCTATTTGAAGGGAAGATCTACACTGACCGCTATCTACCAATTCACCAAAGAACTATTAAACTTTATAGAAGATGATAAACTAGCATTAGGTATGTTTTTTGACTTGTCAAAAGCATATGACTGCTTGGATAGGGATATCTAACTAAAAAAAATGGAAATATATGGTATGGAAATGCCGGTGAATGGTTTAGGTCATATCTTTCAAATAGGACCCAGCGAGTGAAAATAGCGAGAGAAGGACTCATTGAAAAATCAGACATATTGTAGAATAACACAGGAGTACCTCAAGGAAGCATTGCGGGACCTATTCTCTTCCTAATATTTATGAATGATTTATGCTACATAACTGAAAATGGAAATGGGAGCATAACCATATTTGCAGATGATACAAGTTTGGCTGTGGGAGCAGAAAATGAGCAAAATCTTTCAAGGGAAGCGATAAACACCTACACAAAAGCGAAAAACTGGTTTGAACAAAATAAGCTCATCCTCAATGAGGAGAAAACAAAAATAGTGATTTTTAGTACAAGTCACAGTAGGAAAAACAAACCAGAATATATCAAATTAGAAGAACAATACTTGGAAATAAATCATCATACAAAGTTGTTAGGCATTATACTGGACAACTTTTTTGACTGGAAACAACATGTAGAGTTTGTTACTAGTAAACTTAACAAGGTTTGCTATGCAATTAGAATAACTGCAAGATACCTAAATGAAAGAACAGTAAAAGAACGCTATACTATGCCAATTTTGAATCTGTCATGCGATACGGACTGATTTTTTGGGGAATGGGTACCACTGTAGAAAATATGTTTATTGTTCAAAAAAAGGTACTGAGAATCATATATAAGATGGATTTTAGACAGTCATGCAGAGGACTTTTCAGAGAGAAAAGGATTTTCACTGTATATGGTCTATATCTATATGAATGCTTGATGTTTTTAAAAAGGAACAAGAGCAAATTTGAAATAAACAAAGATTTAAACACCAGATATGAAACCAGATCGATCAACATAAACTATCCTAAACATCGACTCAGTTTGACTGAAAAAAACCCATCTTATATATGTATACGAAGATTTAATAAGCTACCGAATGCTATTAAATCACTAGAAAACCAGAATCTATTCAAAACAAAAGTAAAAAAATTGCTCTTAGATCTAGAACCGTACAATATAAATGACTACATGAACCATGTTTACTAAAATGTGAAATTTTGACGTCATTCCTTTCTTAGCTTTGTGTATACATGTACATATATATATGAGGTCAATTTAGAAATAAAGAAACATTATTATTATTATTATGCCCTTTTACATTTAAAAACAACCTGCCAAATGTCAAATCAATTTACCCATCCATTTTAAAGTTATCGAATTAAAGGATTCAAGTTTTCAAAATTTCAACACCCTGTTTTTCGAAAAGTAAATGTGCTAGACCCCTTAATCGCGCAGTGGTAGAATGCTCGCATTCCACGCGGGCGGACCGGGTTCGAATCCCGGCCGGAGCATATGAATCGCTACTTCGTAAACGAGAGGAGAGACTAAGGACTAAGGAGAGAGCACAAGCACGCGAGCAAGGCACATAACGAAGCAACTTAACATAACGTAGCGTAACGTTACGCGTAACGGTCAGATCTTTTGCGTCGCGACCCCTGTCGCTCAAACATAACCTGACGTAAAGAACTAAAGTTCCAAAAATTGATATCTGATAATTGTATTTTAGATTTTAGAAGATGCAGAACTTTTTATGAAGAATACGTTTTTTTCCTAAAATTGATAATAGAAAAGTTTCCCATGCGAACTTTTACGAGGTATAATAGTGTATAATATGAGGTTTTCAATACCTACAACTCTACAAGTGTAGAATTCGTAACGAAAACATAGTGAATAAAGTTAAAATTGGAAAAATCAGTCTTTATCGAGTCTACTATTCTAGTAATTTATTCAGATAATGGATATTTACGGGCGTGTATACGCAGACGACTTGTATTGATGTTTTGTGCAACGACCAACCGCTGGTAGTTACTATAAATAGATTTTTATTTGATATCAGATCCAAGCTTCAAGGCTTTTAAAACGTTTATAAGAAATTTTTAATTTACAACGGTTTACACGATGTAAACTTATTTTTTATCGAGGTGTGTGTCCTTTGACGTAATACTTCATCCCACAACTGTGTAGATAACCGTTTTATGGAATTATTAAACGTTTATGAAGGTTTATCTATAAAAATTACAACCTCCCAATTAAATTTTACAGTATATTTGAGTCACCCAATAGTTTGGAAAAGTCAACAAGAAAAGTATAACACCAAATTAAGTTGTTACATAACTTTGTCTACCAGAGACGGGTGCCTAGTGGGTTCGCCAAAATTTCCGGTTAGGGGTAGAGTGCTCCCGGCGTCGGTGATTAGCCACAGTCGCAGAAATAGACCGACGTTAAATAACAGAATAAAAAAAAAAAAACCCAAATTAAAACTGTTAATGTTGGTGAAAAATATATTCTTGGCAACACTGCGTCGCACCCACAACCAAGGCCTCCATTATAATGGATAATTATCAATAAGACGCTCACGTAGTTAATTTCATAACGAAAGTTATAATTACACTGGAGGATGGGAAGGTCCACTGATTCGGCCCTTCACCAAGTGGTTGGCAGAATCGAAAGATCATTGGACAACAAAGAATCCACCCTGGGTATATTCATAGATATCGAGGAAGCGTTTGATAAAACAACCTTTCCAACAATTACCCAGCAACTCAACTCCAGGAATGTACCTCTGGTAGTAGGAGAATGGATACTCAAGATGCTCTCTAGTAGAGCAATAAGTATCAATGTAGAAGACATCACAGTAAGAGGACTGGTCATGAGGGGATGTCCACAAGGAGGAGTCTTATCACCCCTTCTGTGGAACATAGTCCTAGACACCCTTATTAATCACCTCAACAACAATGGATTCTACACAATTGCATACGCAGATGACATAGTTATCTTGCAGACTGGCAAATTTGTGAACACACTAAGCGACAGAGCGCAGGATGGGCAAATTAATTGAAAAATGGTGTAAGGAACACTCACTGTCAATCAATCCCAGAAAGACTGAGATGGTCCTTTTCACCAGGAAAAGAAGGTTTCAAACCCGATAAGTTTGAAACCTCCCGAAATCTTCAAAAGCAAACTAAACTTTTCGGAAGAGGTGAAATACCTTGGTATTATCCTCGACAGGAAACTAACATGGAACTCTCATCTACACAGCAGAGCAAAAAGAGCATATGTGGCTTATGAGCAGTGTCGGAGGACAGTGGGACGCACATGGGGTCTGTCACCCCGTGTGGTCACCTGGATCTACACAGCAATAATAAGACCCATGTTAACGTATGGAGCAATTGCATGGGGACCGAAGGTTCTACAAGCAACGGCCATCCAAAAATTATATCAAATACAGCGAATGGCTTGTTTGAACATCACAGGAGCCATGAGAACAACACCAACCGCAGCAATGGAACTAATTACTGGTCTGACCCATAGGTCTGACCCCTCTGGACCTACGCGTCAAGGAGGTTGCGTTAATGGCCATGGTACGATTGCGCACGGCTGGTGTAAACCCCGAAGTAGGAATGGACAGTTAAATAAATAAATGAACAACTTAGTTTCCTTAGAAACCACTAACAAAGATTTTATATTGAATTTTATCACAGAGTGATAGAATTTTATACACATAGATTTGATATATTAAACGTCAAAAAATTGCCGTGACATGACAAAAAATTGCCAGTTCAAAACCTTCAAATTTTGTCAGTTATCAATTTACTCTAGTGAAATAGTCATTTGAATATGTAGATATTAGAAAAAAACACAAGAACCAATATTTGGAGACATAATATCGCATTTAAATTTGTTATTTAAATAAAAATAACCCAAATTCATATAAGTGTTTTCGTACACTTACGATTTGCGTAAAAATTAACATGGAAATGGCACAATGAATCACTAATTCTTATCATATTATCTATGTAAATGAATTTAAATGATTGATGGATTCCAGTTAAAAGTGATTTTTTTTAGCAATTTTAATATTTTAATGCAATTTGAAATATTTCCTATTTATCACATTCTAATAAGGTAGAGTGGACGTAATATTTTTAATGCAGCTATTTAATCGTATTTCCCCTTTAGTTATATTGCGGACTATGATGACGGTATCGTATCTAATTACAGTCGAACAAAGAGCCCACAACTTTAAGTTCGCACAATATCTATTATGGCAAGTATACCTACTTTTTATTCAGAGCGATCTGACAAACTTATTTTCACACAGTTGAAACCTTATAGGTTCTCAGGATACCAGCCCAGGGGGTGACATTCTGTTCACCTAGCGAGTAGTCTTGAATCGATCTTGTCGATATTCACATTCCGTTCACCAAGTTGGGTTGTTTTGGAGCGACAAATAGTTCTAATTTCTGATACCCATAAGGTGTCACCTACGTATTTTCTATATTTCCTTGTCAAAATATCAATGTAAAGTGTAAAATCCAGGTGACGTCGCTTAAAAGCGATCGCTAGTTTTTATGAACGGAATGTCACCCCAGATGAGAAAGATAACTAAAAATAAGTGACATAAATGGTTTCTAATTTTGGCGCTAGGTTTTTTGAATGCAATAGACCTATCCAAGATGCTGTCAAATGATTTTCAAGATGGCCGCTGGTAGACACACAAATCTTTTGTTATGATATTATTGTATGTGAAATCTGTTTAGTTCGGTCAATTTACTCGTCTTCTGTGGTCTTCTTTAATCTAAAGGTTCAGTTCTTTATTGTATTGTGATAATGATAGATTTTATCGAATACCTAGTGAATTACACTATCCACACAAACCTGAATGGAATGAACTATCAAAGATCAGAAGAAAGAGATGGAAAGTCGACTTCTTGAGTTTCTTCAATAGGAGCAGGGTTATTCATGAGTGTGTAAGCATAACTCTTATCTTTTCCTTGTATCTTATGGCAATTTCTTTACAGTCACTCTCTAACGTCAATAGATAATCACTTTTATTGGAACAAGCCATTATTTAAACTTTAGACACGTATAATAGAAAAAAAACTATTAACACAACTATGCACCTATGCAAAACGCAGGTAAATGATCTTTTGTGTGCCTACCAACGGCCATTTTGTATGTCAGATGGTCACGTGTTCTGGATAGCCTTATAGTTTATGAAAAGAAAGTGTAAAAAACTCATGGTTTAATTTTATAGCACCATATCTCGACAAACCGTTTTTAAAAAAGAAATAAAAAGTATGCAGCCCGCAGGTCCTTTTTTGGTTTTAATAACTGTTTTTTGATAGTTGGTAGATTGATAGGACCATAATAGATTAGAAATGGTTTCAGTGGAATTGGCTGATTAGCCTTCTTATCAAATATAATTTAGTTGGTGTCAAGATCTATCGAATAGACCTATCCAAGATGCTGTCAAATGATTTTCAAGATGGCCGCTGGTAGACACACAAATATTTTGTTATGATATTATTGTGAAATCTGTTTAGTTCGGTCAATTTACTCGTCTTCTGTGGTCTTCTTTAATCTAAAGGTTCAGTTCTTTGTATTGGTGAAACTAGAAAATATGCCTACTACTTGTTGTGTGGTTAATTGTGGAAGTCGAGGAGATCGTGATAATGTTAGATTTTATCGAATACCTAGTGAATTACACTATCCACACAAACCTGATTGAAATGGACTATCAAAGATCAGAAGAAAAATGTGGAAAGTCGACTTCTTGAGTTTCTTCAATAGGAGCAGGGTTATTCATGAGTGTGTAAGGATCAATACCCTGAATAACTCTTATCTTTTCCTTGTATCTTATGGCAATTTCTTTACAGTCACTCTCTAACGTCAATAGATAATCACTTTTATTGGAACAAGCCATTATTTAAACTTTAAACACGTATAATAGAAAAAAAAACTATTAACACAACTATGCACCTATGCAAAACGCAGGTAAATGATCTTTTGTGTGTCTACCAACGGCCATTTTGTATGTCAGATGGTCACGTGTTCTGGATAGCCTTATGACACTCATATCTCTTTGATAGGTTAAATAAACAAGTTATTTTTTTTGCTGTGTTGTTGTCTCCATGGGGGGTACTGTTATTTTATTGCATGATAACCTTTAAATTATTTACGACTTGTGTCCTTCACCCAGGAATAAAGTTTAATGATAATAATTTTTTCTTCATGTGGATAATAATAACTATATTACTGTTGTTTTACATTGGTTGCAGAAATAATACAGTGCTATTCAAAAGTCCCCTCCCCCCTCGTATCTTTTGAACGGCTACACTTACATTGATAAAATTTGGGGAGTGAAAATAAAGTGTTGTAAACTTCTCTACGAATGGTAACAGGTGACGTAATAGTAATAGATGAGGTCACAGTGCCACCTGGCCAATAATTTTAAATAGGACCTTATGGCAAGTGATATCTCGTTTGAAAGGCATTGACATTGGCTACATAGCCATATTAATTTTGTTTGGGTTTAAACTAATTTTGACGGATAAATTAAATAAATACCAAAATTATTATTTCACATTTAAATATTGAAGATTATTCAGTCCGCCTCTGGTTAGTTGTCAAAAAAAATTGACGTTTTTAATTTAATAGTATTTGTTGCTTTGCAAAGTTTTTCTAAATAGCTTTAATATTTAATTTTATTATTGTTTAACGAGACGTTTAAGAGTTTACATAGGCAAAATGGTACGTACTCAAGCCGACAAAGTAGCAGCTATCTTAATAATTGGTGAATTTAGAAAGAATCTCCATGAAGCGGAACGTTTATTTAATGAGAGATACCCAGATCGCCCTATCTCGAGAACTTATTTGAGGGAGCTTCTTCACAAGTTTGAAGCAACAGGTAGTGTTCAAGATGCCAAACGATCTGGTCGCCCAACATTTAGAGATGATAAAAAAATTGATATAATTGCTGAAATGGTAGTAAGCCCTACTTCCTCTTCAACTAAAGTTGCTTCTATCTGTGAAGTAAGTAAAAGTACAGTACAGAGAGTGTTGGCTAAAACTAAATTTCATCCATACAAGGTAAAAATGGTGCACCACCTTTCGGATGACGACCCCGACAGAAGACTCGAATTCTGTGAATGTATGACAAATAAAATTAGTCAAAACCCACATTACACAAAAACAATTTGTTTTAGTGACAAAAGTACTTTTTGCCTCAATGAAAATGTGAATACACAAAATGTAAGGTATTGGAGTGACACAAATCCTCACACCTTTCGTGAACAACATACCCAATTTCCAGAAAAAGTCAATGTTTGGGCAGGTATTTTGGGAAACCACATAGCTGGTCCTGTCTTCCTAATTTCAAATTTAAGCGGTGAAGTGTATCTGGAGATGTTACAAAATGCAACTGAGCCGTTAATTCTTGAAATTCTGGAAGATAATCCAGATGAATTCGGCCATTTGGTAATAACATTTCAACAAGATGGTGTTCCTGCACATTATTATGGTGCAATAAGACGTTACCTGGATGAAGAATATCGAGGTAGATGGATCGGCCGGCGAGGTTCTATAGAATGGCCACCTCGGTCACCAGATCTGACACCATTAGATTTTTTTCTATGGGGGTACTTGAAATCCAAGGTTTATACTACGGCACCAGATAGCATTGGCATTTTGAAAGAAATAATTATATATAGAATTATTTCAGCTGACACATTCGAACGAGTACGACAAGAGTTTACTAATAGGATGTATTACTGTCAGGAAGTAGACGGAGCACATTTCGAACACTTGCTATAAGAATCCATTGTTGATATTTGAATCATTAAATTTAAAAAAATAATTTCAATAATTTTGGTATTTATTTAATTTATCCGTCAAAATTAGTTTAAACCCAAACAAAATTAATATGGCTATGTAGCCAATGTCAATACCTTCCAAACGAGATTTCACTTGCCATAAGGTCCTATTCAAAATTATTGGCCAGAGTGGCACTGTGACGTCATATATTACTTTTACGTCACCTGTTACCATTCGTAGAGAAATTTACAACACTTTATTTTCACCCTCCAAATTTTATTAATGTAAGTGTAGCTGTTCAAAAGATACGAGGGTTGGAGGGGACTTTCGAATAGCACTGTATATTGTTTCACTAGTACAATGGTTATATAAGAAATAAAGGTAGCCGGTTTTTGTTAATAACAAGGGTAGGTAAGTCAAAAACTTGGACAGTTTAAAAAATATTGTATGTTTGATTGCCTATACCACAATCGCTTATTAAGGGGAGGCAGCTATGTTGTGTGATAATAGTAGGCAGACCACTGCGTCCGGAGGCAACCGTGACAAAAAGCCTAAAGGAGTAAACCTCGATAAAACAATCCGTAATTTACGTTGTTAGCAACCGTGACAATGGATGTATGGCTGCGCGAAAGTCAGTCAGGAACGGTGCCTCCGGGATACCTGGTGACCTCCCGGAGTACCCAGCCTTACTACCACAAGCGGGGCTCTGTGGTGGTGGACATTCAATTCCCTAGCTACTCGTGGAGTGTAGTATGGAGTATGAAAGGAAAGTAGAACAGGAAACAGTGGAGGAAGAGAGAGAAGGAAATGGAATTTTTGGGAAATTAAGGCTGGTGAAACGAACTCCTGATAGGGCGGGAGAGACAAGTGAGTGGAGCGATACTGGGGTGAAAAGATGGGAGGTATCGGTATCGGAGAAAGGAAGAGAGGGAGTAAAGGGTGGAAAAGAGCGAGAGTGTAGAGAGATTGAAGGCGACTGGAGAATAGGGTGAAAAGGCTGGAAGAGCAGAAGTCGGTGGCAGAGAGGCAGGTCAGGGAATTAGAGAAGTTGAGGAGAGAGGAAGGTAGGAAGGAGAGAATGCAAGTACGATGGGAGGAGGAGCAAAGAGACTGGGATAGATGGAAGGAGATTAGAGATAAGGACTGGGAGGATGAAAAGAGGGAGGGAATAGAGGTGAAGGTGGGAAATCCAATGTTGGGGGATGAAAAGATAAAAGTGGTATGGGTGACTAAGGAAGACAGTGGAATGGAGAAGGGGATACAGAAGATGTTTAGGGATAGGTATCCGATGCTAGTAGAAAAAGGAGAGGAAATGGAGTGGGTTAAGGAGGTACGCACTACGGAAAGAAAAGGTACAAGGGTGAACGCGGAGGAGTTGATCTGTCGGATGGATTGTATGGATGAGAGGAAGGTGTTTGATATGATGAGTCGACTGTTTGAGAAAGTGGGGAGCAAGGTCAGCGTTGGGCTACACAGGCTTGAGCATGTGGAGATGGAGGTGCTGGGGAAGATGATCGCGTGGGTGAGTGCAGATGGGACGAAGGTGGCAATTTATACAGATAGGGAAAAGGAGGTCAGGAATGAGGCGGTAATCCTGAAGGATATTGGAAAAGTCAATCAGGAGGGGATAGAAAGAATTAAGAAGGGTTGTTTGAGGGAGATGGAAGGAAAGTGGGTAGATAGACTTAGAGTTTCAAAGAACAGGGAGGTGGTTATAGAGGCAAAGAAAGGGGTTGAGGTCAGGGGAATTCCGAGGGATGTTGAAAGGGTAACAGGAGCTAGGACGATGGAAGCGGGAATGGGAACAAAAACCATTAAGATGGTGAGGATAGAAAATAGAGGAATTGATTGGGGAAGGGACAAGGGTGATGACAGTGGTGAGGGAGAGGAACGGGATGAAAATGGCGGTGGTGAGGGTGGAATGGGAGAAAGCGGAATCCTTCTAGGAAAACGGGAGATTAAGTTGGACTGGAATAGGGTTAATATTGTAGAGGGGAGAGAGGAGGGCAGATGCTTTGGATGTTGAGTGAAGGGCCACCAGGTAGCGGGGTGTAATGCCAAGAGAGTGGTGAATATAAGGGAATGCTGGCTATGTAAGAGCGTGGAGCACATGGCCAGAGACTGTCTGCAGGCCTACCTTTGTAGAGTATGTGGGGAAAGAGGACACAAAAGCCAGGGGAGACAGAATGTAGTAGGGTAAGGAAGGGAGTGGATGAAGACGGATAGGGATAACATGGGAGGTACTCTCTGGACCCTTCAGAGGGGACGAGTCTGGGCAAATAGGAGGAAGGAGAAAGCAGACCGCGGGAAGAAAAAATATAGAGGATGGATGGAGGGTGTTACAGATGAATCTAGTGGAGTGCAGATGAATCTAGTGGAGAATGTGTGAGGGACCGCCGCCCGCCTTGAAGTATGCTAGGGTAGTGGGTAGTGATTCCGAGGCGGGAGTAACGGCGAGCTTGAGGTGGGTTTGGTTGGTAGGCATTCCATTGGGGATGAGTCCAACACTGTCTAGGTACAATCGCTTATTAATAGAAAGTCGTAGTGGTAATTATTGAATGACTTTGTTTAAATTACACCTATTGCTCAAAAACGCACGGTAGACGAAGAAATGTAAAACCAAGTAGGTATTATCCTTATTTTGTTTCAAAAATACACAACATAACACTTGGCGTTCAACAAAATTTCAACAATTTCTACACGTACAAAAATAAATCTTTTATCCATGTAAACATCTCTGTTTGCCAAATTAGTATTTGATTGAATTTGGCGTTATACCAAAACAAAATACGTCAACTACATATTTGTTTGATGTTACATCCAACTGCTCGTGAAAATAATACTTAGACTTTGTCTCGGTAGGAAATTTTAGTTCATTTTTGTATATAAGAAACTGATCGCTTGTGAAATATGATCAGTCAAATGATTCACTCACACTGTTAAATGTGTGTATTCCTTTAGATTCTTAAGTAATAAATATTAAATATAAGGATTGGTCGGCCAATTCTTATTTTTTCTTGTATAAGTAGTTGTCAAAACTGCAAACATTGTCTGACGTAATAAATGAATGGACCCTAATATCACATGAAATTATAAGTGAGGTTAGGTTACTTACCATTGTCAGTTTTTCAATTTTCATGTCGTTTGTCATCATTTTTATAGCATTTGAGAAAAGAACAGAATCATAAATTAACTATGTTCTTCATTATTTTTTTTTCATTATTTTTATGAGGTTTTAAATCATATTTTTTTATATAAACTTGGATTTATTGGCGAAAAACAAACAGATAAGAAATATCACGAGTTTTCCTTTATTGATTTTTTTTAAGTTACTTACCTATAAAGTTTTCCACTAACGGAAACTTAGAACATTCGAGATGATGAAATACACGTACGAGGTACAAACAAAAGTGGATACAGGGTTTCTGCCTTGAGTTAGAGATGACAACATGTAAGGAATGTTTTTAACATTATATTGGTAATGTAAGTGGAATTCATTGTAAATAAAAATCGGATGTAGTATATTTGAACAAATTTTATTTCATTTTAAGTAGATTAAATAGATATTAATTAGACAATAATCTGATTAAAATCATTTTCTCCGATACAATTTACTTATTATTACATAAAAACTGTAACAAAGTTGTCAACATTATTGTACAACAATCGTTTTAGGTATATAATATATATTTTTATTCATATACTTTAGAACTTCTTTGGAATGTTCGATCATTTTTAAACAGAAAAAAATATCTTACTGATATACAACTAACAAAAAAATCGATGTTCCCTTTTTAGAATTTCCCAATAGGTAAATATTGATTTTAATTTTTTTTTATAAATTTTTTTCTGTGTACTTTTTACGTAAAATAAGAGGGCAGTGATAGGTACTTGATTATATATACGTACCACAAATATAATATAGTATAACCCTCGTATTTACATATATATATATATTATAATAATAAAAAGCGATATTATTTGATTCATATTTGTGCCACAGTCTCAAGAAAAAAAGGACTACCATCCTACGCCAAAATAATTTTCAACTTAAAAAAAAAGTACAAAAAAATAAATTAAATTTCCTACGTATTGAAAATATTACCTTCTGTTCCTTTCACTTTAGAGGGCATTCTTATAAACTAATCGTTAATTCCTTTAGCAGTCTTGTAATTAAATCTAAATATTTAGCTAATCTATGGAGAACAATAAATTCTCAAATTTTGATTAAAGTACAAATATAAATATGGTGTTATACATTTAAATTTGGTAGGTACTTATCTAAACTCTAGTAGGTTTTCTCTGTTAAACTTCTGTTAAACTATGTATGTACGAGCTAGCTAATAGAAACTAAAACAATTTCAAAGCTGTTAGGTTCACTACATATCACAGGACGACGCACCAGTAAATAATCCTGAACATACATAGCCTCGTAGCTCGGATAGGTTTCTTAAAATCACCCCTAAAGTCTTTTGCCGTCATCTTTGGAAGGTGAACCTTCTTTTTCCGGTTCTCATGAACTGGTCTTTTCATTTTCGGTTCCTGTACGCAGGGATTTCTTCAATTTGTCCAAAAGTCTGTTGTGAAACTTATTCAAACTTGGTTCAGAGTTGTTCTTTGGGGGCGATGACCCCATGCTCATATTTTTGACGGGACTGGGTAAACTACTTTCACTGGTTCTAGAACTGGCTCTGGAATACTGTCTGGATGACATGTTGCTGAGAACAGATCCACGGATTGGTGAAGTGACAAATTCAGATCCCGGAGACGTTGAGAGACTGGGCCCTTCGGATTTACATTCAGAGACTTTTCTGGAACGGCACGAAGTTGTATTTGAACATTCGGATACCCTCCGAGAACGATTGGATTTGTAAATATCCCATTCGTTTTTCACTACTGGCATCATAAAAGCCATTTTTATTTATTTTTCCACAATTACCACTTTGAAATTAACAGCACCGAAAGTATTCCTAATCAACTTTCTTAAAACACTCCTCACTTGCACAAGAAAACTAGAATGAGAAATTGCGTGCGTATTACACTGTTTTATGTCATCGAGAACTTACTACAAAACTGCTGATTGGTTAAAACAAAGAGGTAGGGATCTCTGCCTTGTGACTTCCAATAACAAATACATGTGAGCCGTCACGTTCTCTCCTTGAATTGAATCAATGAAAATTAACGGCTGCGCTTATCTATAGGCTGCGCTCTCGAATATTCTAGATCATTTTGCTTTTTTCAATACGAGATGGCGCAAAAGGTAGTGTCTACTGGTCCTATATGTCGTTTACTTTACTTATAATCAGGGCTGTATACCTATTTTTATGTAACAATTCTTCTGTTTATCTTGCATCTACTGACAGCTGTCAAAAAATATTCAACTCATCCCATAGTGAAAAAAAGAACTGGCTAATGAGAAATATAATAAAAGTTAAATACTGAAAATGGCTAAAGTAAATGAAGTAGCTAACTTATATAAACAGTTAAAATCAGAATGGAATACTACAAACCCAAATTTAAGTAAATGTGAAAAGTTGTTATCTACTTTGAAGGTAAAATAAGGTTTTTCTAATAAATGTACACACTTCTGATCAAAGTTTTCTTTCTAGCTTGAACTGACCAATCTTATGTTCCTACCAACCACAACTGCCGCTGCATCCAAACAAGAGCTACTTCTTGCCAGAGATGTTTTGGAGATAGGGGTTCAGTGGAGTATAGCCGCCAATGATATAACCTCATTTGAAAGATACATGGCACAATTGAAATGTTATTATTACGATTATAACAATCAACTTCCAGAATCTGCTTTCAAATACCAGCTATTGGGAATAAATTTATTATTTTTATTATCCCAAAACAGAGTAGCAGAATTTCACACAGAATTGGAACTATTACCAGCTGATCATATTCAGAATGATGTTTACATTAGACATCCTTTGTCCATTGAACAATATTTAATGGAAGGAAGTTATAACAAAGTTAGTAGTTGATATATTTATAAATAAAATGTGTTTTGTTTACAATATTGATGTAATTTCAGATATTTCTTGCAAAAGGAAATGTTCCAGCAAAAAGCTACAACTTTTTCATGGATATACTGTTAGATACAATTAGAGAAGAGATTGCAGACTGTTTGTCAGCTGCTTATGAAAAAATTTCAGTCACAGATGTTGCTAGAATGTTATACTTACCCAATGAAGAGGCTGCAAAGACATTTGCAAAGAAGGTTTGTACATTATACACAAATATTTATTCTCGGACTAATAAATATCTTTAAAATTAACAAAACGTTTATGTCCAGCACACTTTCATTTGTAAACATAAACATCACTTTTTTTAGGCTTTCCAAAACAAAACATGGAAGTTGAACAACAATTTTTTCCATTTTATCCCGGAAGAGAAGACTCGTGAACCTATTCCATCGAAGGAACTAGCCAAACAAGCTATCGAGTATGCCAAGGAACTTGAAATGATTGTGTGAACTTTTAATTTATGTATATTCTCTGTAAGAAATAAGATATTTAATAATTTTTTTTTACAAAATCAAATATTTGGAAGTAATAAACGAAATCCATAATTTTGCTAGTTTATATACAAATAGTAAAAGTAAAACAGAGCTTTACAAAAATAACTTTATTACACTCAAGAATTGCTAAAACAATCAAAATCTTTCCATTTCTTTGAAAATTCCTTAATCCTTCCACTCTGTTCATCAAAGCTTTGTTTCTTGGGCTTTCTCCATTTGCTGTGGTGCAAATCTAACATTCCTCCAATAATTTCTTGTGCAAAGTTCATCGGAAACAATTTTTCATCTTCGATAACGTGAGCAAAACCTTCCTCCATACCAAAGGATACAGAAAAATATGGTAAACCTTTAGGAATCGCTTTCCTTACATCTCTACCTTTCAAAGAAACTAACTTTTTATTTTGTGCCCATTCTATCTCTGATTCGTCAATAGCTTTTTTGAAATATATCGGTGCCATGTCTCCGTCTTCTTTAGGTAATGGTACACATTCAATTACCATGTGAGGAAATCTGTGTAGATTCATAGCACATTCAAAAAATATAACATCTTCTTTGTTTTGCTGGAAAAGTTTTACAAGTGATTTTCTAACATCCAGGATTTCTGACCATTCATTTTCATCCAACTGAGTAGCACATGGTGTATGTCTGATAGGTATTATGAAGCAATGACCTTCTGTTAACGGTTCAAAGGATGGAAGAGCTATAAAAACGTTCTCTCCCATAGATACCATAAGATGTTTCAACATAAACTCAGATTGAAGACATCTATTACAGTTATCTAGACTCTTGGAAACTTTTTCATGTTCCTGTATTGCTTTAGATCTGGCTTTTTCATCAGATTTAGAATCCGAGTGCTTTTCTCTGATGTTATCTGAAAATATATCGTCTAAATCATCGTTACTTTTAATTTTACTGTATGCTTGTAAAAATTCTTTGTCTTGGTCGTTTCCTGCTTGATATTTTTCATTTTCAAACATTTGTTTTAATGAATATTTGTCATCATCAGCAAAATATCGTATCCTTTGACTATCCTTGTGAGTTTCTGTTCTCTTCTTTCTATTAGATTTACTTGATTCTCCATACTCAGACTGTAATTGAAGTGGTTTTGACATCCCTCTATGATCTGTTTGTGTAAGTAGGACTTCATCTATTGATTTTTCTTTCACTGAATTCCTTGCTTTATCTAATTTTTCTTTTAAATCTGAAATTTGTTTAGTGTTTCCCATTATTTCTGCCTTGACTAATTTTGCTGCAAGTGCATTTAGGTCCTTTTCGGTGTATTGTGTATCATCTATAGATTTTTCTTGCTTTGTAGGATAACTTGTAGTACTCTTTATTTTTGGGTCTTCAATGTCTTTCCTTTGCCAACTGGAAGAACTGCTGGATGGCCTATTTAATTATCATATTAATAATTATTTTAGAAAAATATAATATAATAATCACAACATACCTGCTACGATATTTATCTTTATCATCGTGTCTTTTTCTCCAATTAGAATTTCCACTATTAGGTAAATTAGATCTATATCTTGATTTATAATTTTCACTAGAAGTTCGTTCTTCATCTGAGTCATCAGGTTTTTTAAATTTTGGTAGACCATCTCCTCCATGTTTCCAATAAGGATTCAATTCTCTATCACAATTTCTGGGGTCATACTGTTGTTTTTCTCTTTCTAATTTTTTCTGCTCTTCCCTTTCTTTTTTGCGATCTGAATTAGAAGAAGTTAAAAATTTAGTCTGTATGTTCATCCATTCTTCCCTCTGTAGATTGGATTCTTGTTCATTCCTACTACTTCCTGAATGTGGAATATCTTTTTTGCTTTTTTTCTCATCAATATAAGTAGAAGTGTCCCTATCAGAACTATATACACGTTTGTGTTTCTTGTATTTTTCATCGGAACTAGAAGAGGCTGAGTCAGAAGAACTACACCTTTTGTTTTTTTTAGATTTTAACTTGGGTTTCTTAGGTTTAGTAGCGAATTCTTTTTCTACCCATTCTTCTTCATCTGAACTGGAATACTTTTTAGACTTTTTCGATTTCTTTGATTTTCCCTAAAACATTAAGCCAAATTATACATACATACATACACTTCAGAGTTGTGATGTTGCTTACCATTTAATATTTATTATTATTTATTTTACTTTGAAAAAAAAGACACATATCTTCTTCTTTTACAATTATTTTGTCCGCGTCAGAGTTTGTAATCAATAGCATATAGCACAGAATGTGAGAGGGTTATTCTGTGCAGAAATAGGCTTAGCTTCCCAAAACCAAGACTTCAAAATAGAAGAAAAAGCTAAACGTCATCACTTCGTTATGGCGACCGATATTGACAGTTCTCAGATTTTGGGAAATATTAACAATCTTTCCGTAGAAAATGGAACTAATGCAATAATTAACAAAACTAGTGGTATTATAGAAACAGTAGAATATGGCCTCCCACTTAAAGAAGTATATAAACTAGCTTTTAACTTTTATAAAGGTAAATATCAACATTATTGTACCACGTATCAACTAATTTGTTCTTTTTTAATAGAAAAAGAAGGCAAGGCGGTACATTATAGTTATGAAGACAAATTACAATTAGTAGCCTTTTCACAACAAGTACTTCACGGACCTTTTGTAGATGCCGCTCATAAATTACAACCTTTAGGAACATTAGATGTTGTGGGTAGAGATAGACGAATAGCATGGCAAAAATTAGGACAGTTATCATCAGACCAAGCAAGGGCAGGGTTTGTGGAATTATTAAGTAGAAAATGTCCGTTATTTTCAACGTATATAGAAGCACATAGAAGAGAAAAGAAAGAACAAGATAGAAGAGCGTAAGTTAGAAGTATTAACTAATATTTTTCTCAGGAAATTGTATTATCTATCATAATTAAATAGAAATACAGTATGATCAATATATCCTTTTTAGTCAAGAACAGGTGGAAAGGAAAAAAGTTGAAGATGAAGAAAGGCTGAAAAAAATAGAAGAGGAGAAAGTATTACAAGAAGAGATTTGGAAACAAGAGGCCATTAAAAGACAGATTCAATTGGCTTTAAATCAACAAACTTTTGAACAGTTTAGGAAATATGCAGAGCAACAATATCCAGGTAAACATAATATTATCCAACATATTTCCTCCTTATACTTTATTTGAACTTTATTTTTAGGAGATCCTGAAAAACAGGGATCTTTGGTAAAACAGCTACAAGAGCAACATTATATTCAATATATGCAACAATTACAGGCAACACAGAGAGAAAAAGAAATACAAAATGAAAGCCAGTCTGAAAAAGAAGAAACAATTGACCAAGTAAGTACTACTAGTGTATTAAGTGGAGTCATGAGTTTTAGATTGATTTTGAAAAAGAAATCGATAGTATTAATTTATTTTTAAGATTAAAAGTTTCGATAAGTAATCTTAAAAATACTCATGGTTCCTCATAGTTTATCGGACCCAAATAATAAAATTCGCTATAAATTCTGTTTATTTTTAGAAAGAGAATGAATCGGATTTAGAAAAAGAAAATTCAGTGGAGTTGGGCATTGTTACTGCAAGTATGTGGACTAGAAGTGAGATTGAGCCATTCAAACAGAGCGTAGCTCAAGGAGAAGGAGATGGAGTGGTAAGAGTAGGGCATGGAGAAACGGTAACTGTCAGAGTACCAACACATCCACAAGGTTCAAGACTGTTTTGGGAATTCGCCACCGATCATTATGATATAGGTTTTGGTGTATATTTTGAATTTGGTACTCCAATTTCTGAAGAAGTGTCAGTTCATGTATCAGAAAGCGATGAAGATGATATCGACGATTTAGATGATGATGAAACTTTCAATGAAGAAACTATAAGAACGAACGATCTAGAATCGGGATCGGTAACAATAACTGGCGTTTCAAAGCCACTACTCCATGAAATAGTGCCTGTTTATCGAAGAGATTGTCAAAATGAAGTCTATGCTGGATCTCACCCTTATCCCGGAAAAGGAGTATATTTATTAAAGTTTGATAATTCTTATTCGCTATGGAGATCTAAAACGCTTTATTATAGAGTCTATTACACTCAATAGTTTTTTTTAATCTTAATTTTAAGTTTGATGTGTATGAAGATCACAGGCTAGTTTCCTGTTGAACTTCTAAATTTTTATGTTAATATATTAATCTGTATTTATTGTTAAGTTGTCTTATTTTTTTACATCTACCTGTGTCTAATATAAGGTGCAGAGCAACAATTCTTGATGGCAATAGAATAGAATGTTCTCTAGGGATCATTCCTCGATTCTACTCTACAATTATTGTTCTCTTAAACCTATAACATCCTGCTCTTGAGTGGAGAACTCAATCACAATGATCTTTCATCAGTACAGAAGACAATCACCTGAACTCTCTTCTCTACAACACCTATACAAAGTTCGGCAAAAGTCCGGGACCGGACAAATATCGCAGAGAATATAAATTTTTCGGAAAATCTTATACCACAAATTACTCCAACTTAAACTATAATTTAAAAATATTTTGAAACAGAGGGTGTTCCAATAAAGTGTGGCGTATCAAAGTTATATTTTTTCTTAAGGAAAACCCTATATTTTATTGCATTTTCTGATTGCCCCTAAAAAATATGATACTCCTTCATAATGGTTTTCTATACCTACATACAAAGGGTTTCAAGTTATGCTGACTTTTTTTAAAAAGTGAACATTTCGAAAAAAATTAATAATTCATTGATACTTATAACAAATTCTAGCAAATTTTCTCTTACATCTAAATAGTTGGACACTCGTTGAATGTATTCCACGATTGAGTACTAAATATCTCTTTACAGGGTGTTCAGAATTTTCAGTTCCATTATTAGATCATTCAAGGTGCAGTATCAGGCTTTTTTTAAATGGAAAACCCTGTATTTTAATACTTCATTATATTCAAAAAAATGTCGTCTGTATGTTTCAAAATATTTTCAAATTATAGTTTAAGTTGGAGTAAAATTTGTGGTATAAAAAGATATTCCAAAAAATGTTCTCAAGAAGATGACTGATTTCAGGGTTTAAATAACAGTTTTAAATGTTATGAACATTTAAAAACCATAAAATATTTCGTAAATAATCTTTATTTATTCATAATAGTACATAAATATTGGAATTTCAATAACCTCAAGAAATAAATCTAAATCTTATATGTCATAAGCATCAAAGTTGTACATATTTATAGATTTTTTCATTATTCAAAATATTTCAGTCTGTTCTTTTTAAAAGGTACAATAGAAGATTACTATAACATTTTTAAAATTTACCAGTATACCTACTCATTTGTAAATACAAAAATATAAACATTTAATATTTTTGATTCAAAAAATATTTTTTATTAGTACTATATAACTACAACACGAAGAGTAACATTAAAACATAAAAGAGACGCAAAGAAAGGCACATCATTTATTAAAGATTGAATATTTCTTATTCTCCGACTTTATTTAATTGTGATTTATCCAAAAAGAATCAGATGGATGAAGTGAGCACAACTATTTACTATCTATTCATCTTTTGAATTGATTTTGTGCTTAAATAGTTGTTTACAATGAAACAACCAGAATAATCATATAACTTATAAATATTAAACTGGATAGAAAACTTACAAATTAAATGTATAATCAAGGTAATGATTCATTTAAACTACATTCCTCTTAAATACATACACAATTAAAAAATTTTCTATGAAATATATAGACTCCAGTAGAACCTATGTACACTTTATGCAGCAGAAGATATTTTTATAAACCTAACAATATTAAAACAATGCTTAATCTAATAAATAAATTGAATTTGTGTGTTTATTATTATAAACTAGTATTCTATAGATCTAGGTTTCTTAAGACTTTAAATTTTTTGGCAATGATAATACCAAACTCTTGAGAATGTCCCTTAGTGGGACTCAAAACTAACCTTCTTCTTAGTCTTGGGTTAATCTCAGATCTTTGCACAACTGGTTCTGGTGTTTTATCTCTTGAAGGACCCAAAAGTTTTGTTCTGCTATACTCAACTGGGGACCAAGTTAAAGGTTTCTTTCTTGGTCCCCTTTGGATTATAGCCATTTCATCAGGATTGGTGGATTTGGGAGTGTCGCAAATATGTTCATTAATTTCAGCTAATGCTAACCGCAGAGAACGGCGCGGAGCATTTTCTTCTATAAATGCTTCATCTTCTTCCATAATGGATCGGGTGTAAAGCCGTTACAACCCTACACTAACGGCTTTAACGGTTAAAGTTGATTTTTTAGGTTAGATTTCATGTTATTACATTCTTCGGTAGTATACAAAGTTCACAAAATAACCATTAATGTACTAGATACACTGTAACTTCTTTGATAATTATGTATAATGTAATCTTAGCGCCAAATCTCGCCTAATTTTGATAAACTCTCGCGGCAAACAGACACAAACTCTCTCCTACCAGTCCTACCCTCTATTTCTCACAATTATTTTTGGCAGCTCCTATAAGTTAATGCTGTGTTGTCACTTTTAACACCAGTAATTTCCCTATATTTCTTCAACAATACTTTAACTAATTTATCATTATGATATATTAACTTCACTTAATTACCTCATTAGCATTAATTCACTTCTATGGATGTACCTAAATAAATTTACGTTTTTAATTTTTCTCCGTCCAGCTTATTTGTTAATAATATAGGTAGTGTGTTATTTATAATATCGGCATTATTCATATTATTATAAGTAAACACTTCTACCATAAAGCACATTGTGGTTATTCATGTGTTTATTATCAAAATCTCTTGAAGTAATCTTGGTCTATTATCAAAATTATGAAATCTCTTGAAACAACTGCTAATTACATTGATCTGGCAACCTAGAAAAGTATTGTGAGCGTTTACAGCTGATTTAACAGGTGTTTATTGTTTATATTTCCGTCCCTTTAAATTTATTTGTAAGATGTGTTGCCTAGCCTTAGTACATTACAATGTAAAACCATTGTTTTTTTTTTCATTCTATAATGGTAAAACAAAACCTAGCGAATTTTTCATACGTATACTCCATAGTCCATACGAAGATATTTCGTTTCAACTTAACACCAACATGATTGAATCAAGAGAAAAACCGCAGGAGACAGGAAGTCGTTAATTCAAAAACAATAGCACAGTATCCCTATCGTGCTATAGTTTGTTCGAAAACATAGTGCCTAATAGTATGATTATAACTGAAATATTTGTATGGTAAAATTATATTTAGTTTTAGTACCTATTTAAATTTTACAGATTTTACGGATCTGTTACTGTTAACTTTTATTATTAAATCCTAAAGACCAGATACCGAGCCAACGAAATATTGTGAAATATACTTTATCATATAATAAAAAATAATAGTAAATCTTGATCCTGAAAAAACTTAATGTAAGTATTATAGATATTTCTTCTGTGTAGACTAACTTCTTGGCATCGACCTATTCAATAATATTTCAAATTGACAGCTCGCAGCTCTTTAAACAGTCTAGACAGTTCTTCCCTATGAGTATGAACATACTTCAAGACTTTGTATTCGAAACAGTCTTTTTATAATTACCTATTATAGCTATAGGTCAATAATAAAGTTTTCCAGTTAATGAATATTACATTGTTATTGGGTTACTGCACCAATGGAAGATAGAATCAAACTGTATACTGAATGGTATTAGTAAATTTTGGTAGAACCATTGTAGAACTGACCAGTTCTACATGACAGTTCTCTTCCAGCCAACGTTAGTTTGAAACGCATGCCCCAGGGCTGAGTTCGAGAACATTGCACTAGTATGAAATTCACTTATTTTTGTGTCCGAGAACTCTTGAGCGTCTTCTTGTTGTGTACTCCCCCACAGTCCGAGAACTCCTTAGAGCGACACTCGAGCGACGCTCGAATTACACCAGTCCCGACTCGGTTAGAAATCGCACCTGTCAGTTTGGTGTTAATTAAATTTTTAATTTAAAAATGAATTAATTTCCTTCTATTTAAATTTAAAATATTATTAAGCTTATTTGTGGTACATTGGCGTGCCTAAAGGGTTTTTAAAATTTTTCTGTATAAAACTTGGCGCCAGATTCATTAATGTTAGACCTAGGCTAGTTATAAATATTCTAAAATTCATCTGAAACTCCTAAAAAGTACTTATAGCTGGGAATAACTCCTTCAAAGTAATCTTTACACCTTGGATGTCTTCTTTTTCGCGGTTGCAGCTTTGACTCAATTTGGGATATTAAAGAGATTTTTATTTCATTTTCCGACTCGCTATCTGAGTCGGAATGTACCTATCCCTTTAAGCAACTGTTTTCCCAATGTAAGCGCAATCAATGCGACACGTTTTTTATCCATATTATCTACTTTACATTTAAATCGAAAAACTTAAAAGTTGAACAATAATATTTAAAAAAGTATGGTTATAGTTAACAACCACAAGAAGGTAAATCCGTTCGAGAACTCATTCGATGGAGCGTCGCACTACGATCGCCCTTTACCCCCACCAATCAAGTGCAAAATTTCAACCAGTGTGACGTTCTCGAACTCACCCCTGGTAGAAGTAAGAGAATAGCCGACAGTGAACAATTAACAACGTTGCCATGTTTGTTCTTTGATTATATCATTATATGGTCAGTAGCACTCAGTAGTAGATAATTACGTGAACTGATAAGTGAATATATTAACGTAATTAAATTACCTACTTTACATAAAATTTATTACATATATTATTTGAGTCTAGGTATTGTTAACATGCACATTTTCACTAAAACCAAACCTTGTCAGATTACAAATAAACATACATACATAAACATTGATAACTAATACCTAGTAGTGTTAAAATTATCAAAAGTAAACCTTTATAACACATGTTTTCATTGCAATGACCTCGTAACTCGTATGTTTTGTCGAGCCTGGTTTTCAACTTCAGTAGGTAGGCATGTTAATTATGTATAAATATCTTGAATTACTAGGTAGTTATACTGGTATCGATAGAAAAAAATGTAGATTTTCTAAAAAGTGTTTAAGATGTATCGACATAAAATCTTTCAATACTAAATGTAGAGATCGACTTAGGCACATCTAAATACGTATGGTAAAATAATAGACTTGGCAAATACGCATTAACAAAACGCTGCTGGTTTCTTGACTATATTTTTTTCTTCCGTTCGGCGTTCCCTGTTGTCTCTGAGTCTCTGGCGTTCAGTGATGGTTCAGTGTTGAGTCCTATGGGTTAGTCCATCGCCAGTCCAGGATCAGTCGTCCACTGTTTTTAGATGTATAGATATTTGTGAATGTTGTTTAATGTTTACTAACTGGTCGCTAGTATTAGTATAATCCTGATATAATCTGAGTGTGGCCATGGGTCCGATTGTAGTCTGCTGACCAGGACTAGACGAGACAAGGCGGCCTTCATACCGTGTTTGTTCCAGTTAGTGTAAATTTTAAAAGTAAAATCAATTCAAGACACATTCTTTTGGATTGACAATGTTTTAGATTTGATAAAATGCAGTGGCTTGTTTTCACTACATGAATAAATTACTAATTATGGTAAGTACCTACATAATTAATTTGTAATACATTTTTGTAGTGTTTAAGCATAAGCATGTTAAAAGTTTTTGGCAATTATAAAGTTATGTAATTCACTACGAATTAATACATATTGTCTTCACAAATCTATATTTTATGTTGGCCCTATGATCAATCTGAAAATTTTTCTTATATAGAGATAGGACTCCGGTAGGCTCATCTGGCTCATATCTATTTAAATATTTTGTAGATTCGTAGATTGATAGGTTAATTTCAATGTCTTCTAGGTATGTTAAATAGATGGTTTTTGGAGTGTATAGTGTATTTGAAATTTAGAACTTTTTAATCTTTTTGATAGACGATCTGTTTTTCATAGGTATAACGGATCAGTTTGTTTGATTTTGTTTTGATAATTTGGTCACTCCATGAGTCATCGTTAATAATTGTGAGATGGTAAAAATTATTTCATAAAAAGTTTTGTAATTATGTCAGGAATTACGATTAGAGTTTGGAAAAAAACACATATTTCAAAGAAACTGCAAGGAAATTCTAACTACACCTCGTATAATAATATATTGTGTAAATGTATTAGTTTGTCGTTTTCTCTTAAACAAAAAAGCAATATTGCACAGTGTTTTATTACCTTTATCAACATAAAACATATTATTCTACGGCCATGTGTGAAATATCAACTGTCGAATTACATACGAATGTTTTATTTAAAAGAAAGAAAATATCGACTGATATGAAAATGTTTACCACAAGCTTATTATTTTTCAAATATTCTAATACATACATTGAGGTTTTCAAACAAAAACATATCTAATGAAAATATATTTTTGTTTTCAATTTGTGGCATAAAGTTGTAGGTTATAATGACATGTTGGTACAAAATAAAAATATAAATCCAAACAGAAATCGAAAATAAACCTAAAAAATCACTTTGAACGAAAATTATTTTTAGAACGATCAGTTTTGAGTCAATTATTATGTTTTCGTGGGTTTGCTTGATCTGACAAAATATTCGTAAATTAAAGAATGTTTCATAAAACAATTTAATATAGTCGAGCCGCTCTTAGTTTATATATAGTACGATACTAGATAAGCTCAAGATTAAAACCACTTTTGTTACACAAATAATTACCTCTGTAAAATTGATAAAGAATTAATAATCATGGTGAAAATATTCAGTATTTAGCTCTACTTTTTCCGTTTTTTTTTTCGCAGGATTGGAGCTAAGAAGTAACTAGTTCTCGAAATATGACATTTTTGCAAAAAAGGTAAAGGGGTGGGTTATGCCACCTTGGTGTCCTACCACCCCTTATAAGGGGCTATTTATTCTAGTACTAGCATTCGTACTTTTGGAATATTTCTTCAATACATTTACGAATTCAAAAATTTATAACACCAACAATAAGTAAGTACAATTATAGTCCGGGAGCTAACGATAGTTTAAATTTTCATCTGTAGTTTTACAAGTAGGAAAGCATCAAAATAAAAAGGTTAAATAATAAATTTGGTATCTTCCCGACTTAAATTAGGAGTAGTTACTTAAAAAGATACAGCTTTGCCTCTACAATAATAAATAATCTAGAAGAGTTACAATATTTGTGAAGTATTTTCGGGACTAAATGACTTTATCTATGCATATAGTGAAACAAATGCAACATTTAATTATAAAATCATAGCTCGCAGGTTAACATCAAATTCGTTACGGAGTTTGTTAATTATGTGGCAGGCTGGCAGGTTTGTCGTCTGATTTTGAGACTACGAAATTCGTTCAAGGTTAGATTCAATAAAAATTTAATTGATGCAATAACTTGGCTATAGGCGCCCGATTATTATTTTTGGTACACTTAACCAATACTTATTGTGCTCAAGCTTAAGGTCATTTTAGATTATACAATTTTTCGTGCAACGTTTAGTCCAAGTTTTGAAACAATATTTGGAATAGATTTCTTGTGTGAAATATTGGCCAACTGTTCTAAGCCATTTTAGTCTATACCAATTTATTGAACAATATTCAGTTCAAGATTCTGCGCAGTGTTTTGATTCGATTATAAAATAAATATAAACTTTTCAAATTCAAAAATGTAGTTATAGTCCAGTAACTGAAGACCTGAAAATAGGCAAACCTATCAATATATTTGTCCAATAATTTTTTTGGCTTGATTTGTAGGTCTTGACAGGTACTTCAAAGGAAGAAAAAGTTATCCAAGATTGCGCCTTGGCTAAGGGTCCAAAATGGCCCCTAAGCCCCCCCAAAAACGGTTTCCCGCCATTATCTCCCGAAATATGCAATTTGTAAAATTTTTGTTCGGGTAAAAAGTGAAGGTCGTTAAATTATCTACAAAAATGGTCCCTATCATTTTTATCCAGAATGCAATAGTTTTCGAGATAATCGCATCCAAACGTCCCCTCGCTTACGCGGCTGCACTACCTCTATAAATGCTACCGTCTATAATATTAACTTGTAAACCGGCGGACAAATTCTTCCATAACTTGGTCAAAAATTAATATTTTTCGATGATTTAAAGTTTATTGTAATGGTTTATTATCCCTTGTTTTTTCAAATGGGGTCTGGGGAGGTCCTGAATGTTCCTAGACATTTTTTTTCAGTATATTTGTGGCGTTTCATAAAAAGTTTATTTATTTATTTGCATTTTTCAGTCGTTTTCGGAGTTCTCACAAATCTTTCAAATTTTCCCGGTCCCTGGAAAATGAGTGCATTGTATTCCGAATAAAAATATTGGTTCAGAGAGTAGACATAGTAAGCTTTTAAATGGTGTGCATTTAATAACAAAATAATTGAACATTAGTTCTTTATTTTCGCTTGTTCACAAGATTTGTGACAACTCCGAAAACGATTGAAAAATGCAAATAAATAAATAAACTTTTTATTAAAACGCCACAAAGATACTGAAATAAAATTCCTCCCAGACCCCATTTGAAAAAACAAGGGATAATAAACCATTTAAAATAAATACAATGTCAATGATTCAATGGAAGAGGCCAAAATATTGGGGAAAAATAACATTGGCCACTTTTTGCAATGTCCTCGACGGGTGAGAACGGGGTTTAAGGTACACATATTGATACCTACGGATATTCCCATTACAATGAACTTTAAATCATCGAAAAATATTGATTTTTGACCGAGTTATGGAAGAATTTGTCCGCCGATTTACAAGTAAATTTTATAGACGGTAGCAATTATAAAGGTAGTGCAGCTGCGTAAGCGAGGGGACGTTTGGATGCGATTATCTCGAAAACTATTGCATTTTGGAAAAAAATGATAGGAACCATTTTTGTAGATAATTTAACGACCTTCACTTTTTACCCGAACAAAAATTTTCCAAATTGCATATTTCGGGAGATAATGGCGGGAAACCGTTTTTTGGGGGGCTTAGGGGCCATTTTGGACCCTTAGCCAAGGCGCAATCTTGGAGAACTTTTTCTCCCTTTGAAGTACCTGTCAAGACCTACAAATCAAGCCAAAAAAAATTATTGGACAAATATATTGATAGGTTTTCCCCTTCAGTTACTGGACTATTAGTTATGGAAACGAAAAATTTGAAATATTTATTAATTTTCTCGGCTGCCCATGTCAGAAAGCGAATATTAACTTTAAAACAGAGGAGAATGAGTGTTTTATATTGTACAAACAAACATGTTTTGAGATTTCCTCAATTAACATGTCAATCTCTCGTTTATTCCAAGACATATTTTTCAACCACTTCAATACATAACCACAAATTATCAAAGGTAATACCACGAGTGCTTCAAATTGTATCGATAATTTTTCTTTTCCACGAAAACTTGTTTATTTGGCAAAAATATGAAATCAAACCGGTTTGTTTGAATGTTTTTGCACCAAATAAACAAGCTTGAGTGATGAAAATAAAAAATTATGTGATAAAATTTAAAGAGCGAGTTGTATTTGGGAAGATTATTTTTTTCAACAATTTAAAATGTATTTAAATGTATTAAATGTTCAATATTCTCTTGGGTGATGGCACTGAATCGGTTTGCGTTCATTTTTCGATAAACTTCGAAGCACTTTTAGTTGTCAATAATGACAAATTTAGGGTAAAATTTTGACGTTTCAATGTAAACAAGGTATTATCGAAGAGGAAGCAGAATTATCAGTAGTAATACCCCTAGGGTCTTGATAATACAGAGATAATTTTGTCATAGAGAATGCTGAAAGCGTGTTGTTTGATAATTATCTATTATCTTTGAGCAGAAATCGTCTAATCTAAAATGACCTTTATACAGGGGAAATATTCTGGTCTATAGAGGGATGGGATCACTTGAACTAAAACTTGATTCTATTTATCATAGGCGCACGATGACATTTTTCATAGATTCTATAATTTATGTTTTTCTCTTCTGTCAGTGCGAACTATAAGATGTCATGCAGAATATATTTTTAATTTTAAATTAACTCGATAGGTACCGCAACTAAGCCAAAAATATCACTTTTTTGCTAACCTGAAAATGTTACCAAAGGTATACTGACACTTGCTGTTAAAACATAGATAGAGTTTCTATACACCATTTTCTATAATATACTTTTTCTACCATCCAATCAGTGATCCGCTTAACCATGTAGAAATTTATTTTTGGTTCGATAATATACGAATAAAGTAAAGCGTCTTGAAATCATGAATAATTTTGTGTCGCCAGCTCCCCGACTATTAGTATTAGTTATACAGATAATTTCAATGAAAACTGACGTATTTTTGCCCATAATTGTAGTCGTTATAACTTACCAATTTTTTAAATGGAATTCAATCTTATGAGTTGTGAATTACTAGGTTTGTTGATAGAGCAGTCACGTGCAGTCACAAACGGCTGGAAACTGGACGGTTCATGGCTCATGCGCAGTGAATAAAAACCGTTCACAAAAAGACTATGCGCATGAGTCGTCCAGTTTCCAACCATTTGTGACCTAATAAATTTAGAGTTGGTACCATAGGGGAAGGGGGCTAATTAAAAAATTGGGAATGTTGACCATAGGGGAGGGGGTTAAAGTTACAACGGTTACATATATGAACACAAAGACGTCACCGTTTATATGATCTTTTCATAAAAGTGACGCCTTCTAAAAAAATTATTTCATATTTTTTAAAAAACATACCTAATTGAAGCTTTATTTTCAGATTATCCAAAAACGCTAAAGAATTTCAAACGTACGGACCCCTTTTGAAGACCTTACTTTTTAAAAACAACAAAACTAACATTCATAACACTTCGATTACGTACACAACGAAAAATGAATCCTATTATAGTTATATTGTAACAGAACCGTCGTTTTTATCAAATAATTTAAATAGCACCTTCGTAGTATATTCAACTTCGAATACCACTTCATCCATCGAAACAAAAAACGATTCCAGATTGTATGACTCCACGTTGCCGTTATGTCCAGATGATATTTCTTCTAGTTTAGGTGAGTCAATTCACTTTAAAACAAATATTCTAGTTCTAGTAGACTACAAAACTACGATTTCACTCGCGATTTTAATATTTTGAACTGTAAAGCCCGTTTGTAATTATCAAATTATAAACATTCAAATGTATGCAACACACAATGTGATCATGCGCACTACAGCCCTTACAATATGGCGGTTGCGCTTGCGCTCGTTATATTTATAATGAAAATAGTCCAATTCTATTACTGATCGTTTTTATATACACAGGAATTGTTAATTTTATTAAGACTTTTAAAAACTTGATGTATTTTCAGATGGGAGAGTTCCAATAATCCGAAGTCCGGTTCCGTCGGTGGAGGAATTGGAAAACCAATTTAATTGGCTACAACCCGGCGGACATTGGCAACCTCCGAACTGTAAAGTTTTAAAAAGCGTAGCAATAGTAATTCCATTCCGATGTAGAGGTGAACATTTATTAATTTATCTTCGACATATGCATCCATATCTTAAAAAACAACAATTGGACTATACCATTTTCGTAGTGGAACAAGATGGAGATGGTAGTTTCAATAGAGCGATGTTGATGAATATAGGTTATAAAGAAGCTTTGGAAATCAAACGATTCGACTGTTTCATATTCCACGACATAGATTTGTTACCGGAGGACGATCGTAATCTGTATACTTGTCCAGAGCAACCTAGACATATGAGCGTAGCTGTAGATATTTTCAAATATAGGTAAAAGTGTTTTGAAATTTACCGAATATTAGGCAAAAGTACCGCACTACCAAGTATACAGTTCGTTCGGTGAATCTTTTCCCATGTATGAAATTATTCACATACTACTTTTTGTAGTACGTCTCTTTCCTACTCGCAGAATCTAAACCCCCGAAATGAAACCGTTTGTCCCATTACAACATAATATAACAAACAGAGATAGCCATATGATGAATGTCGGCGATAAGTTTAACGCGAATTTGTATGTTGACAGACCAAAGACTTTGTTCACATTTTTATTTCACATTTTTACTAATTTTTTTGCCCCTAGCATACAAATTTAATTAAAAAACAGTTGTTATAACGACTCACTTACACCCGAGTGTTCGAATTATTGTGGTAAGTAAAGATTCTTTATCTACTTTTTATTTATTTACTTGGCAATGAAAACTAACCTTAAATTGACATTTCATCATGGTTATGGATAGAATTCCATCAAACTGAATTGTATGAAACATATTTTGCTTGGACTACCGCCATATCAATGGGAATTCAACGCTATTGTATTAATTTGGGCAAATTGCAAGTCATATTACAATAAATATATTGGTAATGATAAGTATTCAGATAGCTCTGTTATAAATATGTGGAAAGAGGCACTGCAACAATCATCAACAAATTTAGGAAAATGTGTTAGGCATACTCATGAAATTATAGAAAAGTGGTATACCCGAGAGCAAAATATAATTGATATTAGCATTCAACCAATTACCATAGATATAAATACTGGTGATAGCTCTGATTCTATGAGGAAAATTGAATGAAATTTGAGTCTTGAATATACATATTTAAAATATTTATTATTTATTTTCACAACCCAAAAGAGTTCTATTTTTCATTGTTGAACCGTATGGGTGGGACGGCCCAATAGTAATGGTTGCTAGCCATAACACTAAAAAGGCAATTCTGATTTGCAAAGTTTCTACTGAGGAAATTGTTAATCATTTTAACTCTTATGTAAGTAAATTTGCGGAATAACCCTTTAAAACTCTGGAATACTAACAGTTTTTTCAAACTAAAGGTTTAGGTAGCATATCGCTAAATGGCTGTGAAATATTTACAAATATCTATTGTAGCTTCAATAATAAATAACGTACACCGTCATTTTAGTCACATCCTAATTGAAACATCAATCTACGACCTACGTGTAATTTAATGTATTGATGTATTGCGTTTGTATATGAATGATGACGCATAGGAATAGATTCACCAAACCAATTTCAAGTGGCAATTCACTCAGTTCAATATTATTGATAAGAGATTATAGAAGGCAAAAGATTATCACCATGTCGGATTAAAGCTCTGAACGAAGCAAACATTTACAAACTTGAACTTTTTCTAGTTTGTTTTTTGATTGTTTTGATTCGTGTTTTTGTTATAGATTACCATACCCAGCAATATTTGGCGGAGTTTCAGCTATAAGTACCGACCATTTTAAATTACTTAACGGTTTTTCAAATTCGTTTTGGGGTTGGGGAGGCGAAGACGATGACATGTCTAATAGAATCAGATATCATCATCTCCACATTTCCAGATATCCTATTAGTATTGCTCGATATACTATGCTAACGCACAAAAAGGATAAACCTAGTCCAGCTCGGTAAGTTACCTTTTTCTACACGGGTTTGACATTCGCAAAACGTCACTTTAACACTAGTATATAAAGATCTATGGTTTAAAGTGCGAAAAGTCGCATCTCATTTATCTTTTGTTTCTTAAACGTCACATCAAATGAAATTTATATTCAATATTCCGTGATAATTTTGTAGTATGTCGAGGCTTTGCACTAAAACAATGTATATTATGGTGTACACTAAATCCAGTTCAAACAGTTGTTATAGGTAATGACAGGCTCAAAATCCGTTTTACCACAGAATACACCATTGTATTCTGTGGTAGGATTACCTATAAATAGTGATGGGAACTATCGAATGATTTCAAATATCGAATAATCATTCATTGAATAGTTTTAACTATCGAATCTTATTAGTTTGTAGTAATTAGTATTTAGGAGAAAAGAAATAAACATGAACTTAAATTATCGGATTTGTTAATATTCCTAGGGGCTTTTGTTTTGATAGTAATTTTTAATTACTCTAGGGACATTTTTTATAGGAGCTGGCAACAGTGGTAATTCTATCCGTGATGCGTCTAATTTATTTTTATGTGATTTACACAGCACATCTTTACTCTTTACTCACAAAAGATTCGCTTTAGTAGAGTTTGCTTCTTCTAGTAGTGAAACGTGAAACATAGTTTGTTAATATTCAATCTAATATTTCTTTATATATTTTAACAAATATGAGGCGAACGGTGAAACGTTCCTCAGCCTGGGAATATTTTAAAAAAGTCGATAGTGGTGGTACAGTAGAGTGTTTACTTTGCAAAAAGTGTTAAAATATTCAGGGGATACATCAAATTTGAGGGATCACTTGAAGCGAAAACACCCAGGATATTTAGACCCAACTATAAATAAAACAAATAAAGACAATGATGTTGATGTTGTTGCAGAACAAATTAGTGATAGTGTTTCTAAAAGGGAACCTTCTCCGAGACCTTCAACGTCCAGAGATACTGAAGTAAAAAAAGTAGCAATTTAACTATCGAATAGTCCAGAGACTATCGAATTATTCGAATAGTCTGTAACTATCGAATTATTCGATAGTTCCCATCACTACCTATAAATATTTATTATCAGGAACTAATTTTTGAAATAAGAAGAGAAGGCAGATCAGGAGGCAAAAGAATATGGGGAGAAGCTTACAATAACCTAAGCAAAACATCAAAAAGCTTCTACTTCCCGCTTCATACAAATCCACCAAATAATATACCACATATAACAAAGTTTGATTATAGTAGAAAATATACAGCAACTATAACGCGACTAAAACTAAACCATAGTTGCTTTCCGGCGGCGCACCTTCATAAATTGGGCATTCTACAATTTTCTCCTGGGGGCCTATTCTCGAATGTCGAATGACATTTGTCGTATTCGACATATGTCGATAGAAATTGTCGCACAACATTGGCATCTGGTATTCTCAAATGGGTTCGACATCTAAGTTGCATGAGATAAATTTTGTCGAATAACATGAACTGGCAACACCGATATTATATCGTGTTCCATGCCACTTCTCTTGTAAAGTTGTAAAATAATGAAATGACAGTAGTAGTTATATGATCTGTGATGACAGTAATGCACTTGCACGATTCCCTTGTTCTATTAAGGGTTCTAGAATAATGATTAGCTCTCTAGCTAATTCTTTGGTTAATCTGAACGTTTTTAATGAACTTTCTGTCAGATAACAATGTAAAAGCGCTTCTATATATTCCTCGTTTCTCTCGAGGCCGCTGATACATTTCTTGATTTTCTAAATTTTCAATAGCAGTTAATAAAGCTGCCATTTTCTCTCTACAAAAATTTCTGAAACAGAACCTGACAAAAGTATTAAACAATGTTTTGAGTGTTTTCACTTTTGACATGTATAACGTTAACCTATAAATTTCGCAAGTAATGAAATTCTCGCATTCGACATAAATTGTCGACAGCCTTAGACCATTCTACAATTCGTCTATCAAAAATTTGCGAAGGCGACATTTGAGAATAAGAATATTCAGATTTTATTCGACAAAGAGGATTTCTCGCATGCGACAAAATATGTCACGGTTTGAGAATAGGGTCCCTGGAATGCACAGAAAAAGAGCTACTTTAGATTCTATAATAAACTTCATTAAGCCAGCATAAATAGATCTTTAACCTAGTACATAGCAAAAAAAGGTGTTGCTGCTTCCACACACACAATTTTGTAGTTCTGAGTCATTTGATTTTTCAATGACACACGTCAGTCATTGTCTGTCATTTTGTGGATAGAATTATAATCAGTGCTGGGATTCTGCACACTATAGAATTCTACTATCGACTCTATTCTACACGACTTGTCGACAAAATTGTTAGTTATCGCTTTCTACATGTGAAGACGTGTCGTTTTCTACGATTACGCGATATCTATGATTTTATAGGTTATATTTTCAAATTTATGACATTTGACACAAAAGATAGCAAAACAAGTCGCAATTGGCTTTCACACAAGAAACATAAAAGTTATTTTAGGGTTACCCACGACGAAAATTTAAATTATCACAAAAAATTTATCATAGGCACAATGAGAACTATGAAATATTTACATAAAAACTACAGATCGATGGTAATGTCAGAAATAAAAGAAGAGTTGTCGACAGAAAACAGAGTGAGATTTATGGCTGTTGTCGACTGGAATAATAGTTATCTACTGTAGAAAGTGACCGGTAGAATTCTATAGTGTGCAGAGTCGGTTCATACATTTGACACAAAACGGCAAAGCAAAAAATAAGAGAATATCGAGTTGTTGATACTTTTTGTTGTTCTAGGTATGATGTTCTTAAACAAGGTCAGCAACGTTACGATAAAGACGGATTGAACAGCTTGCAATACAAACTGATCCAAAGAAAGCTGAATGTGTTGTACACTTGGATTCTCGTAGGTATTGAACCACCCAGTTGATGACCAAATGCGACATCTTGAGAGTGTTCAATTAGTGAGATTAAATTGTGATTTAGTGTGATTTGGAACCACAAGATAATTCTTTGGTTGTCGATATCAATTTAGTTAATGAATGATATTTTTAATTGGTAGGCATCATTGAAACATAATCATTTTAATTGCAGAATCTCATTTTGTGATCTACTTTTTTTGGAATCTCTGTGGAAAACAAATAGAAACTTAAGACAGTCAATATTTGTATAATATACGAAAATAAAAATAATACCGGGATATTATTAGGAAATACTCGATTGCTTTTAAATGTGATTTAATTTTGAACAAATTAGATACAACAGAGTATTCAACTTCAAATTTTGACCGCATATTTTTTGGGTTGTATAAATTGGTTATTTAAAAATAAAATGATTTTATATTTCCTCTGCTGATTAACAGAAAAAAAAAATAGAAACAAAAATCTACTGAAATTATGCAACTTGTAATGCAGTTACGTCTCTAGTTTAAGTTGTCGATAATCTCAGCTTATTTGTCTGTTTCAATTTGTTCATGACAAATAAATCATAATAGGCGATTTTTTGTACCATGTACCATTTAGTATTGTTATAGGGATCCTTGAATGTACTAAGCGTATGACATATAATCTGTCATTACACGGAATAGTGAAATTTCTCGTCCATTTTTTTAAATTATACTCTATTTTTAGCATGAACAATAAACCATAGACTACTGGAACAAATACAAAATCGACATTGTTAAAAACCACAGAATTACAACCCATACTAGGTAAACCGTAGTATATGTGGCATACCAAGAAAAAATCGCTTATAATGTTGACATTATTTTGACATCTATCTCTCTCTGTGGTTTACTTGAAGAAATTAGTCTGTATTTGGTTGGTTGAAGGATTATTTTCAATTTTTATTTATGTACGGTGTATTTCTTCAGAATTAACTATCTGTTATGCACAAACAAGAATCTCTTTTTAGTTGAATACCCTATTGTCTATTATATACATATATTTTTATGTTATTTCCTGTATTTATTCCAGATTTATTTACTTAATTCTAATCGTGCATTACAACTTAGTTATATTTTGTACTTAAAATACTTTGTCAATGTATATGTATACATAAAAATTTTTCGAATAAAATTCATTACAACAGTATGTTGTGTCTTATTTCTTAATCCATCCCAGATTGCGCTAAAATGTTGACGTTTATAGTTATATTAATAGCCGATTTTTAACGAGTTGATGGTTATAAAAAGTTGAAACCGCTCTAAAATTTTTCCCAAGCAGTAACTACTAATTCTAAGTTCTAGCCGTCATACTGTTATGAAACTGTTGTAAGGCTGTTGATTTGAGTATACAATCGTTGTCAATTGTGAATTCTCATCTGATTTTATCACGTTTTCGGTTTTGCGGATGTCTTGATGGAGCTGGAAAAAAATTAAATGCTAAGAATCAATTGCTCCTCTTGAGATAGGTTATGACAATTACAACCAGTCTCTTAACCGCAAGTAACCGTTTTTATAACCAGTAATTCGCTAAAAATTGCCTAATGTTGACTTTAGATGTGTTCTTTTTGACTTAGATCTCAGTTAATCCACTAGTGAGAATCTCACCAATGAGATTGATGCATTACGGGTTGCCTGAAACGAGAGAGATCTCTCATAGTTCGGACCGATAGAGAATCTCGCCAAAAGCGGTGAGAAGCTTAGAAACATGCGTATTGGATTTCGTCCGGTGATATTGCAGATCTCACTATTTCCCTTAAAAATACGACAAATTTGAAACTCTCATGTTTTATCCTTTTGGTGTTAACTCACATCACTTTAACTGGGGGTCTATTCACTGACAGTGAGAGCTCCTACGAAAGTACACACTTATGAGGTGCGCATGCGGGCTCTTTCGAAATTGCAAATTATGATATAGCCCGCATGCGCACTTTATAAGTGTGTACTCTCGTAGTAGCTCTCTCTGTTAGGAGCGAGTAAACATACAATGCGATTCTTCCCACCACCTCAAATTTAGTAGCCGAAGTGCGCATGCGTCCAAGTCCGATGTGGCTGAATGTGAGCTGATTAGCGCAGTTGGTAGGGTATTGAGATTACAACTCAGAGGTCGTAGGTTCGAAACCCGATTAGGTGCTTGTTTTTTTTTATTTTCTATTTCTTATTTTTTTATATTTTTATACATAGTTACACTTTGATCAACCGGGTTTGGGCCTGGGTTTTCTTGTTTTTTTTAGTTTTATATTTCTGATATTTATTTCAATATTGTTATGTTACAACTAAATTTGGCAAAGTCTTGAGTCATGCGCAGTTGATGGAGCTCCATTGTATGTTTACCCGCTCCTTCACTGTTAGTGAATAGACCCCCTGAAGTGAGCTGAGATGTGTCATAAAGAACACACCTATTATCTTGTAGTTTGGATAGGTGGTTTGTGGCTTATATTCTACGAAGATGCTACGAAGGTTGCTTACTAATTGGTGCACATAGCAACGTAGTTGGCTCAGCTGTCATGTTACTTTATCAAAAGTTCTGCTTCTAGAATAGGCATGATGACAGTATTACTAAGAATCACTGACATATTGATTTGATATAATTATATAAGATACAGTCGAGATTCTAAAGAAATCAGTTATTTTTATTTTACATGTGTGATTACATTTATTTTAGTAAAATTATAAGCACAAAATTTAACCATCCGCCATCTTATCTCAAACACCAATCAGAAGAGAGTGACGTCGTACTTTCGCAAATATCTATGATCCGAACATCTGTTTGGAATTTACTTTGTTGTTTGATGACTTTGCTTGGTTCATGTGTCAAGTGTTTGAAGTTTGACTCATAGAGAAATATAATCTGTCTATGGTTTGACTTTGACGACTTTACCACAGGATACAGATCATAGATAACCTATCGACACAGATCACCTATAAATGGTATTTACGAATTGATGATGTCATCGACAGACGCCATTACTGTTCTAGCTTTTTTTCTTAGAGAAATAACATTTATTGTAGATAAGGTATATACGTGAGAACATCGTGGAGCAGTTTTTCAAAATCAGTCATCATGCAGCAAATGGTAAGCAAAAAATACAAAAGGGCATTTCTCTTCGTGGAGTGTTTAAAAGGTATCTACTGTTTCTAATGAGAAAGTCCATAATCAAATTCAATTTTTATTAATAAAAAAATATTACCAAAAACAATCTATTAAAAAAACAATAACTAACTCTACTGATCTGGAGCAGTAATATCCTTAACTTGCTGAAACGCCGCAATCAGCGCAGTCAGTTGTAAATTTTCGTTGGCTCCTGCACATAACCTAAATTCAATATCAGCCATTTTATCCAAAATATCTATCATAACATCAAAAGGAAATTCGATACGGTGTATATATTTATGAACTTCCGTGATTATATCGTGAAGAGCGAGTCCTTTGATCATTTTCAATTCTTTTATATTATTGTAAGTGGTTTTGAAGTTTTCGTTGAGTAACCATTTAACTATATTTTCAATGTCCGTACGAAGCGGATGTCCGACACAAGTGTAAACGTTGTCTTCAGTAACGTTTTTACAAGCCAACCAGGTGCTTTGTAAGACGTTTAAGACTTTACGCATATCGCCATTTGCCAAGGTGAGAAGGGCCTTTTTCCCGTCTTCCGTTACTGTCACCCTACAAACAAACAAAAATTGTTACATTTTAGTAAGGCCTGTTATCAAGATAAGATAATAGTCACAAACTTTTTGAAAATTACTTATCAAACAACAGAGACCGTTCACTAAGAAACAATAGCTATGCGCACGCACAACCAGAATCAGTTCAGGATTAATTCTAAATGGAATAGTACGCATGCCCAGATAGGAACCAATAATTTTGTTTTGCAGTGAAAGATTTCAGAACCGGACGAAGACAGGTAAAAAGCATAATAACATACAATCAACGAGAACACCACTATTTGGCTGTTTTAATACCTATTCCATGTAGCTGATTATTTGCTTTTTAAAAGAAAACAATTTTCAAAACGAGTGAATCAGAAAGAGAAGTTAATCTAATATGAAGCTAAGTTAGGTTAGATTATTGTTTATACAACACACAATACAAGTGATATAGGTTTGCGCATGTGCAGACGAAGTCACTGAACTGTTTCGGAATTGTCCTTGCGAACAAAATGATAGAAAAGAAAAATAAAACGCTTGCGCAGTACTACACTTAGAACCATTGTATTGCCTGTTGGAACAAACCTAAGGTTACTCACTTTTCTTCGTCGATGACATAGTTGAGTCTGGGTAAAATTTGTTCGGGAGAAAGTGGACCAAATCTAAATCTTGTACAACGTGATTGTAGAGCTGGAATGATTTTGCTTAAATAATTACATATTATGCAAAACCTAATATTTTCTGTATACTTTTCTATTACTGTAAAATGAAATTATAGATTAGTAAACGATTTATGACAAAATTTCAATTCAATTGAAGGTAAATGAAAATACAGTGCTTATTTATTATTATAGTTTATTTTTAAATAGTTTTAAAAAAGATCAGGGACGCGAAAAAACATCCATCATTTGAAAAATCGTACAGATCACAAAAATGTCAATATGAAAATAAAACACTCTCTCTCTTTCAATTGGGAAAAGTAGAATTCGATAGATGGCGCTCTGAAATGTCAATTTCATCTTGACAACGAGTAAAACAAATCAGCTGCCGTATAAGCCCTTTGATATTTAAGTGGTTTTATTTTGCTGTTTTAGTTATTTTCAGTGTGTGTTTTGTAAAACTTTTGCTTTTTCTTTGATTGTGCTTTAGTATTTTGTGTTGTTAAAATAAATTTTGACTCCTAATATTTTTATGTTTGGAGTAATGGGTATGGTTAATATTTGTGAAAAGTACAACAAGCGTTCAATTAACTGTTTAGTTTTAGGTCTG
>CAJUYI010000517.1:117475-128138 GCA_910591695.1 Galerucella pusilla
CAACAAGCGTTCAATTAACTGTTTAGTTTTAGGTCTGATTTCGTGTTTTTATTTTATTTTTGATACAATTATATCTACAAAAGTTGCAGGGAAGGTAGGTTTCTATTAAGTAATATTTTTAATCTTTAATACCGACTTATTTTCTCTTTGATCTGCAATGAAAACAAAAAATAGAATAACATAACCTCTTCCATAATATCTCTGATTATATAAGAATATTACCTCAGAAATGATGAGAGTTGAGTTAAATAGAAAAACACAGTTTTAAACTTGTCACTGACACAAAATTAAACAAATAAAGTACGAATTCACGGTAATTACGTTGACATGAATATAATACAAAAACAATGCAAAACGAATTATTTTACTCGTTGCCGTTAGTTACAATTTTCTCCGCCAGAGGTCTCGTCGAATTCTACTCCGCCCAATTGTTTGATCTTAGAACATAAAGTAGTAAGGAAGGATCATTACGCCAAGAACAGTTAACCGGGATGGTTATCCAAAATGGCCGCCGCAGAATAGAATATATCAGTGGCGCCGTACCCAATTTTAATTAGGATAAAACTATTTCTATAAAATGGAATTAATATTTTCAATAAGTTAAAATTTAGTAGAATAGAAAATATTGTAAGTAACAAGTGTATTATAAAATGATATAAAAGCTAGAAGCTTTCTAAATAATATAAGGATATGCTGAAAATAAATTTGATATATTTGTTTATAAACTAAAAAATCAAAATGATACGCCATGTAATATCATGTCAAGTGAGAATTTAGGTTAGGAACATCTATGTGTATTTTTTGAAATTTTTAACATAAAAACCAATATTCACATCTGTAGATTATAATTATTATAATAATATGTACTCACCGATGAAAAGTAATTTTCAAAGCGTCGTTTTTAGCAGTCTTTGAACGTCCACAAGCACTACAACTAACCATTGTCTTGAAAACTATATTTATATCACTGAGAGTATTATATAACGTAACTGAAAAACCAACATAACCTTAGAAAATCCTATTATAAACCAAAACATCTGAGTAAGTAATAATCGGCAAAATATAACATAAAAACCAACTTTTAAACAGCGACCAAACAAATAATAAGTCATAAAATGGTTATCCAAAATGGCCGAATTTGTCTCTTTTATTTATTATGGGAGATGTATAGTTTGTTCAACCATCCTTTGCCGTTATGTCATAATCGGTGATGTAATCTGCTGTTTTACGTATATCTTGTTGAATGTTATTTTACACTTAACCTCAAAATTATAATCAATGGCATATGTTGAGAATTGTTTTCAAAATATGACAACTGAATTGTCAAAAGTAACAGATAAAATTTATGTCGACCTTAGATAAGAAATACGTTGATGACGTCATAATTCCGTCTCATCCATTTCATGAATGAGAGAGCAAGCTGGACAATGTATGACGTAACGGCAAAGGATGGCTGAACAAACTATAGCACACGCTCCTTCCTTACTACTTTATGTTTCAAGTGTTTGATATACCTTTTTTGTTTATTATTTATACTATAAGTGATGTAAGTAACATTTTTTACTAGTCTAGAATGATACTTTTTTGGTAATTGTTACTTACGTCATCCCAAACAGTGTCAAAATCATAGATACTACAGATAGAGGCAACAAGCCATAGGCCGTTGTGTAAGTTGGAACGTCCGTCTCAACTCCGGTACGAGAGAAAAAGACAGAGTATCAGAGGTTTTTCTGTCGTTTTCTGTGACTATATAGCATGCGCGCCATAAGAGAAAGTCAACGAGGACCTTTGACTCTCTATCTCTCTCACAGGCTGACGGATTCCGAGCTGACTTCTTGCCTCTATCTTGTAGTATCTCTATGGTCAAAATGCATTGTTTACAACATAGGGGGGAGAAAAAATATTGTTAAATTCTGGAAATTATTGTAATGAACATGTAGTAGATGATAATTCAGAATGATTATTTCGAGTATTAACGCAGATACTAGGTTTTTCTACGTGTGAAGTCAGTTCAGCTCGTACGATAGGAGCTTGTCTCTCTTTCTCAATTCTAGTCAATTGTATGCCAAAATGTTTTGCTATAAGATTCGTCAATGAAGAATGAATCTGAAACAGTAATTTCCAATACAAATCACACTAAAATATCGTTAAATTGTATAAAAATATTTTACATACATTATCACCGGTTTTCGCAGAAACGAAAAAACTCAAAACTTTTGATTCGATAACGAATCGCTGAGTTTCGGCTAGTTTTACTGTTCGATTGTGTTCCAAATCGGCTGCAAAATAGTATTAATAAAATATTCTATTGATAAAATTGTCGATGTATATATTATATTACATTTATTTCCAATAATTGCTATTTGCTTTGAACTATCAACAATTTTCCGTACTTCGTTTAGCCACATTAGAGTAGCTTCAAAACTTTGACAGTTTGTAATGTCGTATACAATAATAACAATCTAAAAATAAAAGTAAAACTTAAACAAACAGCTGTTAGAACATACGACACTTACATTGGAATTAAATAAATAATTCTTCAACATATTTTCATTCAGTTGAATACCACCGATGTCCGAAATTCGTATAGAGATTTCTTTTTTCTTGGACAGATCCATTCGTTTTATATAAAAATCTGCACCCATAGTTTGAACGTAATATCTAGTGAATTCATCATAGCAAAACCTTCTAACAATGCTCGTCTAAAACATTTTTTTTTTCGTATAGACAACCAAACATACACTTAAATTGACATTACTAGGCAACCAAAAATACACTTAAATTGACATTACTAGGCAACCAAACATTCACTTAAATTGATAATTAGTATATGCAACCCAGCATGCACTATAATTGACGTTTGGTTGGGGAAACAAATTTGCAGTAAGTATTACCATATTAGGTCCCGTCAGTTTCCAATAGAAATGAATAAAACTAGAATTAATGGAAAAGTTGTGTAACTTGTAAATTATTCTGAAAATGTATACGATGCGCACACGGATTATCTTTAATCGGCTTAAACTTACTTTGCCTACGTTCGGATCACCCAGCACAACAATTTTAACATTCTTCTCAGAAATATCCTCTTCTGATTCAGACATTACTTTCAACCACTCAATCTGAATCAAATAAATACGATTACCATATCTTAAAGTACTTTATTGAAATTCTGTAAGAAATCTCCGCAAAAGTAGGTGTCTATTGTTAGCTCTATATATATTTAGGAAGCTCCACACTATGGAAACCACATACGCATTCAGACGTAGCAATAGCAAATATGGTGAAAAATATTATTTTCCTATTATTCATAGTATTTGTTAATAGTTATGTTGACAGTTGTTTAATAACAAATTGTCCGAAAGGTGGTAAACGAAGCGGTAAAACTGGGTTCATGGAATCTAATATAAAACCGGTAAGAATTGACATTAAATCACAGAGTATACTTTTATTTAATTTATTTAGTGTATTTCATGTGGTCCTGGACATGCGGGTCAATGTTTCGGACCAAATATATGTTGTGGTCCTTTCGGTTGTCTAATGGGTAGTCCTGAAACTGTACGATGTCAACGAGAAGGCATGTTTCAAGAAATGGAGCCGTGTATAGCAGGAAATGGTTTTTGTAGAAAAAATAGTGGAAGATGTGCGTCGGAAAATATTTGTTGTGATCAAGGTATTTATTCAGAAAATTATTTTATCACAAATTACTTTTTAAATTTGTTCTAGATTCCTGTATAACAGATCGACAATGTTCAATTGAAAATAATCCAGCAAGTATAGACTTTTACAACCTCCTGAACACCTACCCAGGAGAAATAATTGAAAATTAATCGATATGGCCGCGAAGTTAGTCCCATGTATGCAACCTTATCACTAGTATTGTTTATATAAAGTATTAGTTAATAAAACTTTATACTTACTAGCGTTTTGTTTATCTAGTCTTATTTTTCTATACTTATCAAAATCACCTGGAAACTTTTTACGCGATAAAAAAATTAGTTCGGTTTCTACGACAATGTAACAATACAAACACTTTTTACTTACCCTCGCTACACAAAACTAATACTTGAGAGATCGAAGATAGGATTATTTAATATCAATTTTTATGGATACTTTTTTTTAATTAACATTATGAAGTATGTGAAATTAAAAAAAATACCAAGTAGATCAGAGATATTGTGGGTAATACCATAAAACATTTTCCTCAAATTGTATAAGAAGTAAAAACAGTGGAATTATAAAAAAACACATTCCTAGAAAAAAAATCCTAACCTCACTTTGCCAATTTAAAAAATTAACATTGAAGGAAACTAGCTTCATCAGCTATTGAGATGAATGGATAATGAAAAAATTGCAAACCAACAAAAAAAATTTAAAAAAATTTGAGTTCCATATACAGGGTGGTCTTTTGTATAGGGCATGTCCACGTTACGTCACAAACTATTTTGACAAGACAGGTGGTAAAACAATAAACAAAGCGTTCAGAACACGTGGTACTTAATAGTGAGGTTATGCTGATTTATAATGATAGATCGTGTTTGATTTTAGTTGATTTTGCTTCAGTGTACTTTTAAAGTTATTTTAATTGTTGAGCTTGCATATTTAATAATATATAATATGGGTTAATAGTTGTTTGTTGTTTGATAATTTTTCATCATGTCTATTGTTTATTGTTTTACCACCCAAGTATTGTCAATGTCAACTGTCGTGGATATTCCCTATACAGAAGTACAGTACAATCTTCACTTCAAAATATTGCGATTTAAACCAACTATCCTCAATAAATTATTGATATTAAGAGATACAGGGTGTTGAACATGAAATTTTTATTTTCGTTTTTTACAATAACTTTAACGTTTTTTGACGTATATGCACAAAAAAATTGAGGTTGAGGGTTTTTGGATATGAGAAATCCTAATTTTGTGCCTATTTCGATGTATTTTGTAGGGCGCGCCACATAGGCCACGCATGCGGCATAAATGTACGCAACATTTTTTTGCCTTTTACATTAGCGCTACTTTTGTAAAAAAAATTAAAGCCACATCATTACAACAAAAAATAGGTATAGGTACCTGTTAGTATCCCCAAATCTTAACGGTTTCAGAGATAATCACATTTTGGTGATTAACTACATGATTATTATTTAAATTGGTCACAGCACATTGATGAGACATCGAAGAAACTGAGCAGTATTACTAATGGGTTACGGGTTGTTACCAAATATTTAAATAAAGAAACATCAAAGATCCTTTATTTTGCCAATTTTGAATCCATTTTAAGATACAGCATTATTTTCTGGAGTAGTTATAGCTACTCGAAAAAAGTATTTGTAGTACAAAAAAGGGCAGTTCGCATAATAAATTGCATTAATTTTAAGGATTCTTGCAGATCCATATTTAAAGCAAATGGAATTCTCACATTGTATGGATTATACATATTTGAAAATTTAATGTACCTTTTTAAAAATAAAGAAATATTTGAGGCATGCTGTGTGACACACAGCTATAACAACAGGAGAAATAATTTTATTTATCCACATCACCGATTAACCATTACTGAAAAATCTCCAATATACACAGCTTGTTCAATTGAAGCCCATCTTTGGCCAGGAAAAATTTATTAACAAGTACAGTTACAAATATGTAACTACCACTACAATTGAGGCACATATCCCACTGTTTCACCAACTGATGTATACCCTGCTTATAGAATTTTTGTGGCTGCTGCTGGAATAATTCTTTCACAGCGTTTTGTACTTCTGCGTCCGACTGAAAACGGTTACCTTTTAACGCCTTTTTTAGTGGCCCAAAGATGTGAAAATCGCAAGGCGATAAATCGGGACTATAGGGTGGATGCTCTAATATGAGGCAACATGAGGCCGAGCATTATCGTGAAGCAGAATAACACCACGTGAAAGCTTCCCTGGACGTTTTCTTCTTATTGCTTGATGGAGCTTGTTCAAAGTTTCATTATACAGGTTTGCGACAGTTGGATATGCAAAACATGCGTTTCCATACACTGCTTGCATTCGCGTATAAATTTGCAACGGTTGCACACCTTCAGCACACAAAAATTGAATGACCGCACGCTTATCACATTTGGACGGATTGTTAACAACAAACGCCATTTCAAAGTCACAATACTCAAAATCGCTGGCAAATGTAAACGAAATAAACAGAACAGTGTGACGTTTGCATACACTACTAATGTTGGAAAACGTCAGTTGAATGATTACAATTGTTTCCCGTATACTTTTCATATATATATCTTCTGACAAATTCTGTGAGCAACGGTTAGTTAACATTAAAATTACCTTTCGGGATAAGTTACAAATCTGCATTTATCCCTCACGTGGCCACTTCCAGTATTGGATGTAAAAAAGCTGAGCAGTGGAAAAGTGAAACCAAGAACTACTTAGCCACGAACCCCTATGAACGGTTCCTACCATTCAATGTTCAGTTTGATATAATTAACTACTGCTTTTTACATTCGACCATTCTGCTTCACTCCATACAACATTTTTGCTTACAACCATCTCACTCACTCTCCTGGCACCTGCATGTCCATTCCAGTCACCCCCTCTTACTAGCACATCAGTTTATCACCTCAGCGCACTTATGAACAATGGAAAAACAACTCCAGATGCCAGTAGGAGATGCGGCAGCGGCAATAATTAGATTGCATAAGTCATTAAATTGGTGTGGTACTCACTTCTACGTAAAGCATTCTGTGCATCCATTGTCATAGCATCAGCTTCATCTAATATAATTAATTTAAAGCCAGATTTAAAGATTGTTCTGGTACTAGCAAATGTCAAAATAGGTCCTCTTACAATACCGATTCCTCTATCATCTGATGCATTTAATTCTAAAACCTGTGGAAAATTAACTATTTTAAGTCGCTTTCTAGTGGGATGTGAAAATAAGTACTCACTGTTGAAGACATTTGAGCTGGACTATATAACAATCTTGCACAAGCTAAAATTGTACTTGTCTTGCCGGTACCAGGAGGTCCATAGAACAATAAATGAGGTACTTGATCTTCTTGAATAAATTTGCTGACTAGAAAAAATATGTAAATAGAATTAATTGTAGCACAGTGAAGTAATAATTTTTTTTGTAAATTAACTTATAACCAACCTGTTTTGATAATATCTTCATGAGAAACTAGATCATCAAGCGTACTAGGCCGATATTTTTCAACCCTAAAAAAATGGAAGAAAATTTTATAAGTACTCCTAGATGAATATTAAAAAAACTCAAAGTATTTACTAATTACTATTTACTAATTAGTATTGTCTTTAAATATTTACCAGGGCAAGTTTATTTTTTGTTGAACTTTCTGTACCATAGTTATTATTTAATTCAAAATATTTTAGAAAAACAAATTGCCTTTTAGAATATTTATTTCGTTTACAGGTTAGGTAGAAGCGGGAAAACAAAAACTTCAATTTTATCTTCTTCTTTTTCTTTACATAGGTTATCGTATATTTTGTTATTATAAGTTTTTCGAAAAAAGAAAAGTTTGTGTGATACCAGGATGCGTAGTATAGTATATAATGTATAATATAAAATAAAAATGAATGAGGGTAATGATCATTCAGAACTCAAAGCCACTTTGCCATTTTTTCTGTTAATAACGACATTTATTTCTGTGGTCTTTAAGCATTGGCTGAAAAGTGTGAATGTTGACATTTAGCTGTCACTTTTTCTCATTTATGTCAAGTTGACTACTTTGCTGGAAGGTTTTGTTCCCATTTTGTTGAAAACTCATTTTTAAAACAGATAAGGGCAATAATATGGCTGGATTATTAGTTAAAAGTTTTCGTTCCGTTGCAAGAAACTCCTTGTGTGTACGATCCTTCGCCACCAGGCCAGTAACAATAACGTTGGTTAATAAATGTAAAGATACAATGCAAAATTCCTTACAAATTAAAATAGGCTCTATGCACTCTGCACAGGTAATTTATTAATATCTATAATTTGTATTAATTGTTGATAAATATACGATTATCTAGTTTGTAATTTCAGATACACAAGTTTAATATGTTATGTAATAACATAACCTCATTTTATCTACTAAACCGTTTGTAATCTCACCTTTTAAATAAATGCAATAAAATTTCATATTTCTCCGTAACAAATCAAGGATTTTAAACAAAACTAAATTATATTTATTTTTATTGTTAGACTCGGTTTTACTCGCCAGAAATGAAAAAAGTCAAACCCACTCAAGACGAAATCAAAGACAGGGTGCTGAAAGTGTGCGCTTCATATGATAAAGTAACAGCAGATAAGGTATAATTTACAATTACTTTTTTTATTTCAGAGACTTGTGACACCACAAGAGCGAAGTTACAGTTCTAAGCCACCATTGACTTTACAACTCATTTCAGATAGAGTTCTGTTAGTGTTAAAATTGTATGACAAAGTTAACCCTGAAAAGGTACAGTAGGACATATAATCTTTCAAACCCTGTAGTTTCAATATTAACTTGTAGAAATTTGTTTCAACTTTCCGGGTTTGAATCTTTATAAGATATTAAATTATATTTGCAATGAGTTAGATCTGTTACTTTGATTGTGGTAGACAGTCTCTGTTTAATTGTCTGGATCTGCTGATTTAAATAAATTGAAAGTTATTTAATAGTATTTTGGTACTTCAAATATTTAGTGTAATTGAAGATACAGGTCTACTTTTTTAACATTTCTAGATAAAGTTGTAATTTTCTTGTGTTTCAGTTGACTCTACAATCTCATTTCATAAATGACTTAGGATTAGATTCATTAGATCATGTAGAAGTTATAATGGCTATGGAAGATGAATTTGGTTTTGAAATACCAGATGCCGATGCTGAAAAGTTGTTGAAACCTGCAGATATTGTGAGGTATGTCGGAGATAGGGAAGATGTTTATGATTAAAAAAAATTGCGATTGTAATTTAAATTACTGTAATTTGTCATATATATAGCGTTATCTTTTAAGTTTATTAAATAAATGTAAATTATTTGTTGTATTTTTTTTGAAGTCCAGTAAAATAAAACTACTGTTGCGTAGAGAAAATAAATTATATTTTCTAATACTTAGCTTTGGAATAAATATAAAATATACTATGGAATAAAAATATTCGATCACATTGTTTTCCTTAAAATTACCTTAAAGATAAAAGATTGAATGTTGTACATGTTATAATACTGTAAATGACTTCTTACAGCAAGTTTGTGTAATTTAAACCATCAACAATCGAATAAAAACCTACTGTAAAGGTTCCACTTCCTAATTAACCAAAAACATTGTAATTTGATACAGTATAATTCCCAAAAAGTAAGTGTCGTCATGGAGGAACTATTCCCCTTAAAATGAAATCTTATTTATCCACTAAAAGTATAACATTATATTAATTCAGAGATAATTTAAAAAAAAATAGAAAGTAAAACATATTTTATATGAGAAAGAAAAATAATAAAGGCTAAGAATTGACCATAGTAAAGTACAGTGCTTGTCAGTTAATATTACTCAGTCTTCTTGTTCTTGACCAAGAGCGCTCTTTAGCGCTAGCGAACATAATGTAGAAAAGATTTGTACCCATGTTAATACCAGCAGCAAGATAGAAAACCATTCGCCACTGATTCAAAGTTTGCTTAAAGTAAGAAATAATACAATTAATACATCAAAAAAGTACCAGATATCATGTTATCTCTGAAGATTGGGAAATCATCTATTTGGTGATATTTTAAAACATGAACATAGTAAGTAAATACGTTTATTCATCTCATAGAATGTTACAAAAAGAAAACATCCAGTTATAAAATTACTTAGACTTGTCACAATACAGAAGTAAATCGCATACATACAACCAATTATTCCGGTCATTCAATCACCTACATATTCATAACTCTTTATGGGGTAATTAAAACTCGTCAACAGAATAGACATTTATGCACAGGAATTTATGTAGCTCTATTTCGAATTTACTGTAGGTTCCATTACCGACAGTCATACATATGACACCCCAATAACCTCCAGAATCCTGACCAATATTTAGTCTAGAAAATGGTACTGTATTGTGTGAATGTATCATGTTATTTCTAGTATAATCTGTTTCATTCTTTTTTATATTCAAGGTTATGAGGTAAATATATAAACAGGGTAGAGTTAATATTGACAATTTTTTAAATAGGTCTTTACAGCTCCCTCTACGTGTACCAGTCAGGCATCTCAAATGTGCAAGCACACAAATCTATGGTTAGGATAGTTTGTACTCAAAGGTTTAACCCACCCTTCGGTTTCCCATATAATTTTTGTGATCCGTTTAGTTTATCCTCTCCGGCTAGTACGTTGGCAGCCAAATTTTCCTAAATGTTTGCAAACGACAGAGGACAGAACTTTTTTTTTGTTTTGGAGGTTATGTTCGCAGTTTTTCCATGATGTCACTGATCAGTAATCGAATCATTTATCAAAAATATTTGTTAATTTTCTCTTTTTATTAGACTAAGATCTTTGTGTAAGCTTTAGGCCTAGTGTTGTAAATTGTTATGGAGAACACAGTAGTATGTGAAAAAAGTAGAAGCAAGAACTTTAAAGAGACAGAGGTGAAGTTGTTGTTGGAACAACAACAAACTAAAATTAAGCAGGAATTTAATAACACCAGTGGGATTTATTATAGAG
>CAJUYI010000518.1:6347-25325 GCA_910591695.1 Galerucella pusilla
ATTTTACGAAAGTTCAGACATTTGTGAATGTAACGAGAGGTCAAACATAGAAATCGGTCAAAAATTGTTTGATGTATGGCTCGAAAAAAACAAGTAGGTATGTTATTTTGTTTTTTTCGAGCCATACATCAGACAATTTTTGACCGATTTCTACGTTTGACCTCTCGTTACATTCACAAATGTCTAAACTTTCGTAAAATAATTCGCAAACATATACAGTGCAAAACAAAAAATTTCCAGTCAGTTTTAAAGTTTGGTAAAGTTTAGATGTGTCCGCCATTTTGTTTTTCAAACAAAACGCGAAATATTAGATTAGTAGTGTGTCTTGATCAATTATCTTTTAAACAAAACCGACATCAATGAAATCGACCTATAAATAAAAAAATATCAATAAAAAAGGAAATTCCGTTTTTTTTGGACAACCCTATATATATTTTATAACATAACGTATTCTGTAAAACTTTTTACTGAAACCTTTGATAATGTTTTTTAAAACAGGAACTTACTATTAGCCGTTTATTAAATGATTATAATATGATGATTATTCAATATTCAGTCATGTGTCCTATCGAATCCAACTGATAGAATTCCCCAAATGATCATCGTATACCTATATCAGAACAAAACATTTTCAATATTCAGTGTGAGACTGCCGTTTCCGAATGTGGAATCATGGATCTGCAATTGTCACATAGTAGCCCAAAGCAAGTTGAATAATGCATACTGATACCTAACCACGGCCTCTCCTCCTAGTGTTTGATGATGGCAAGGGATAATTGAACATTAACTATTAGTGCAATCACAATATAAATAAATATGTGTGGCTCCCAGGTGCATCTTACAGATTTGCACTCAATTGAACGTTCTGAGTAAATATACATCAAATTTCATGGAAAATTCCACACATGTGATTTTTAACCAATCAGAACGTGTATTTCTGACAGATCACCTCACAACGGATAACTTTTAGTGGAAATTTTTTCCTCGTGGGTACCCAACAGCGAATTATACTGGACATTTTTTTGACGTTTATCATGACAGAATATTTTTTTTTGATAATCTAATTTCCATTTGTTCGAATGATAATTTTGATTCCTTCCAACTACAAGATTAGATGTTCTCTATTTCATTCGGGCCAATGTTTATATTAAAAACGCAATTATTATTTACTATGGCAGGTTGATGGAGACGAAAATTGATGTTGTGGAAATAAACACTTTTGGTGTGGAATTTTCTTATCGAATACCACACGAGATCAAATTAAATCCGGAAATTTTTTTTCGCTCATGAATATAGTTTTCAAAATATTCGAAAAAATTTCCAGAAATAATTTGACCTCTAGTGGTATTACTAGTGATAATAGCCCTCGGCCTGCGGCCTTGGGCTTTTATCAAGCGGCACGCTTTCAGCATTCTCTATGACAACATTTTTCACTGAATATAGTAACCAATCAAATTACTTAATTTTAAGTCATGTGTCAAATTTCATCCAATCACCTCATGATTACAGCGATAATACATGTGGTGTTTTCAGTTTGGTGTTTATTTTTTATTGACTATTTCACTAGAGTAAATTGATAACTGACAAAATTTGAAGGTTTTGAACTGGCAATTTTTTTTTATTGTCGCGGCAATTTTTTGACGTTTAATATATCAAATCTATCTGTCTTATTGATAAAAATTTCTTACTCCGCCCTTACTCTTAGATTAGTCAGAGACTAGTTACTCTGAGACCAGCGTCGGTTTAAAGGAGTAATACAATTGCTATTAATAAATTCCGACTAAGGGCCGGTTTTACAATAGAGATTTATACTAGGTATAGCTATTCTGGGTATAAAGTTATATCAGAATTTATACCTAGAATAAAACTAGTTGGTTTTACGATGCTTTTTTACATCCTACTCCAATAATTGCTATACCGGTGTAAAAAAGCATCGTAAAACCAACTAGTTTTATTCTAGGTATAAATTCTGATATAACTTTATACCCAGAATAACTATACCTAGTATAAATCTCTATTGTAAAACCGGCCCTAAGGAGGTAATAGTTACTTTATCCTTATTAGGGCGAGTTGTACCAACAGTCGGCTAAACCTGGTTTATCTAATCATAGGGTTAAATTTAACAAAAGTTTAAACCGGTACGTGTTGTACCAGTGGTGTTTTCGTGTAGTTTTGTTAATCAATCATTTTGAAAGGTTGGTATCAGTGAATGCTAGACGAATGAAGTACTGTGGAGTAAATTACTGACGTTTTGCCAACGAAAAATATAAAAGAAGAATTTTTAATGCGATTCTAACCCCCAGTCTCAGTTTACATTCTCAGTTCCTGAAGTGTTTTTTATTTTTGCATATTATTTTATTTGACTAAAAATGAATAAAAATAAAAAAAGGTCAGAAAAGTTCACGGCCAAAGAAGAATGCCTCCTCTTGGATTGAGTCAAGCAACAGTAGAGCGTTATTGAAAATAAAAGGACTGACGCAGTCAGTAATGACGAGAAAATGGAGGCGTGGAAAAAAGTCGCTCTTAATTTTAATACATCTAGCGATCTCTACAGGGACTTCGGCATCCTAAAAAACAAATTCACAAACATGAAAAAAAAATCCAAAAAAGCTTTCGTGGAAGAGAAACTGCAGAGACTCGGCACAGGTGGCGGAGAATATGTTCCATCTCCTGCCAATGATATTGAAGTGGAATTGAAGGAACTTTTAGGGAAACAAGTCACTGGCCTGTGCTCTCAAGTTGACGATGTCTAAATCTATCCAAAAATTCCTGGTCACTCCATTCTGTAAAATGGTTAGTTCGTCGCCGAAAGTTTTGTGGGTGTCTCGGATATACTTGTAAATTTACAAGTTCATTAAAATCTTCGTCATCACTAAAATTCAGTATATCGGGATATTCCATTATATTTGGTAAAAATAAAAAATTTACAGAATCCACTGACAGTTGAACAAAGTTTTTAGGTTAGAAAACTAGGGTTATTATTTTAACCACTCATTTTTGGGCGGTTAACAAACCCGTTGGCAAAACTCTGGTTACCCACTGATCCAGTCTGGTACAACACCCATTTTGCTTAAACCATTAGTTATGTTTTAAACCTTGTTGGTACAACTCGCCCTCACTAAATTAAATTCTTGAAGATTATGGTTTTAACATGAAAAAAGAGAAAAAAAACTGATCATATTGAAGTTAGTGTGAAAACACTTTGGAATACTACTGCTCAAATGGTTCAGGAAAAATATTTTCTAGAATTTAACATCAAAATTGATCCATTTAAAGATTTTACCTATAAATTTGCTAGATTGGCCAGGGATACAAAACTTAAAAAGCTTCAGACTGAACCTGAAACCAGAAAAAGGAGTTCTAACGCGTTTACCAAAGAAGAATTAATGGAAATGGTAGAAAGCTATTCTGAAGATAATCCTGATGGGTTCCAAAAAAAGTTTTTTCATTTATGTTCGTTCGAATTAGCATGGCGTGGAAATAAAGCTGCTAATTGTGATATTAATTACTTTAAAAATGAATATGATAATAAAAGTAATTTTACTGGCAGGGTAGAATATAATCCAATCTTTTCCAAAACGACACAAGGAGGATCAAAAGCTTTATCTGGCAGTAAGTGGCTGGTAAGAAATAATGCTAACAACAATTTGTGTCCCGTTCGTTTATTTTTAAAAATTATTGAAAAAAGATAATCCAATCCTTATTTAACAACAACAAGATTATTTTTAACAGTACATCCAAATTGGGAGAAAGGAATATGGTACAAAAGTTCACCATTGGGAATTAATACAATTTCAAAGTGGACGAAAATATCGGCAGAATCAATTGGTATAGACACAAGAAAAATAAAAATAACCAATCATTCACATAGAGCTTCTGCAATATCTGCATTAGCAATAGAAGGAGTTGGTGAACAAGAAGTAATTAAGCTTACAGGACATTCTTCTGCACATTCTTTGAAACCATATTTACAATTAAATGAAGAACAACATTTCCAACTTATACACAATCTTCGAGAGAATAAAAATAGAGAGAAGGAATCCTCAGTTTCTTACTTAAATTCATCACAGGTTATGATGCAAGACAATCCCCAAAATAATGCTACAACATACAATTATAATAATTGTACTTTTTACATAAATAAGTAATTTTTTTTTTCATAATGTTATTATTTTTTTGGCTTTGTATAATTGAAGTTTGCAATAAATAAAACGTTTAAACATATGATTTTTTAGTTTTCCTCTCGTGAAATAGTCATGTCGATTAAAGTCAATTAAAAAAATGTCATTCGCAAAATTGCCAAGCAACAAACTTTCATGACAATCGAAAAATTTTGCCGATTATTTTTTTCACTTGTCAAAATCTGACATTTTGGTGGTTTTAACCAATAGCAATACATTATTCTAGCCAATCATTCGGTATTATACTGATAATTCTGCTTCCTCATCGATAAAACCTTGTTTACATCGAAACGTCAAAATTTTCATTTGAATTTGTCATTATTGACAACTAAAAGTGTTTCGAAGTTTATTGAAAAATGAACACAAACCGATTGAGTGCCATCACCCAAGAGAATATTGAACATTCAGGTAATACAAAATTTTAAATTGTTGAAAAAAATAATCTTCCCAAATACAACTCGCTCTTCAAATTTTATCACATAATTTTTTATTTTCATCACTCAAACTTGTTTATTTGAGGCAAAAACATTCAAACAAACCGAATTTAGATAAAATCCCTCGTCCTAACGGACTCGTGATTTTATCAATCGGTTTGTTTTCATATTTTTGCCAAATAAACAAGTTTTCGTGGAAAAGAAAAAATTATCGATAAAATTTGAAGCACTCGTGGTATTACCTTTGACAAAATTTTCACTCTCGTGATGATATATGAAAATTAATTAAACGTCAAACTGACAACTGGATTAAAAATGTCGCGGAGATTTGGTACTGCATCTAACGATTCAATTAATTCATCCATTGTACTTTTCACAACTGTAGTTTTGAAAAAAAATGAATAATATTTGATTAAAACTAATAAAGTTTGTATTGAAAATTATCAAACGTCACATTTACAATCAATTTTTTGATAGCTACAAAGTAAAAAATTATCTTATCGAATACTCCTCGAGTCTTGAAAAGTACTCAAAATTTTGTCATAGAGAATTCTCCAAGCGTGATGCTCAAAGATATTTTTTTAAGTAGTGCCAACCTATCATCTCACTAAAAGACCTGTTCCTACAGGTAGTGTTCTTAGCATACTAAGACAAGAAGATCTAAACTCTCTTTGGTATAGATAAGCAATTTTTAACTCCCGCTTTTCACTTGTATTCGTATGCCATTTTGTTTTTGATGATAAAATAGTACCCAAGGAATGCATACAAGTATATTGCATACATAAGTGAAAATATTTTTTATGTCCACTGTACCAGCGATTATCCAGTTTGTGCCTTGCGAAATAGTTTTCACATGAAACTGGATGATGAGAACGGCTTTAAATCAATGAAACCTACATGTGTCATAGGCTACCGCTCTATTTGGAGAGGTAAATTATGTTGGACAAACATCATAACTAGTTTCTGTACCTGGCATATGGCAGGAGAGCTAGTGAACTCCTGTATAAAAATAAAAGTAGCATAATATCACACTAATCTTCATGATAGTCAAATTTGCATGATGAAACTATATCTTGTACAGTCCTCGAACCATTTTTATTTGAGTGCTCTTTGATCTTGATAAGGAAGGAATGATCATCCGAGAAAGAGATTTTAATTAAATTCTATTCTTTATTCTTTCTATCGAACTACGAGCTCAGCTTTTTCTGCAATCTTCAATACGAGTCACATTTATATATACAACTCTTTTCAGAAGTAGCAGCATCAAGGAAGTGCAAATATATTATTCACTTGACAGTAGCAGAGTTATTGTATAAATAAATGGGATCTGCTTGTTATAAAAAGACATTATTAGGACAACAAATTTAATATAAGACATTGGTGAAGTCGGCTGCAGTGCTGCTGATATAAAACAAGTGTGATATTGTACCAGTTAAAACATGCTCAAAAATATAATCTACGATAAAACTGATCACCCAAGTGCATATCCATTGATCTTTTTAATATTATTTAAAATATAATATGGCACCTTTTGAAAAACGCTGACACAAATGTAAATGCAAATGCAGTTATAAGAAATTGGATTATCTTTTTTTTTTCTATTCGTTTACTCAACGTCAGCCTATTTCTGCGACTGGGACTAATCATCGACGCCGAGAGCAAAACCCCTGACCGAAAATATTGCCGAACCCACTGGTGCTCCAGCCAGGTGGTGGGGTTCTTGATCGAACCCAACATCCATGGATTCGAGACTTCGGTTTTACGTCTCCTCCGAAACACAGCATAACTACCTCACACCTAGTGCTCATTGGTATAGCGCCTTTGGTCTCGGTCACCAATCCAAGTAATAACCACGCTCGACACTGCTTCACTCTACTCATCGCATCAGAAGTGTTCCACCACAGTGCTAGGTCGACGCCCGAAGTTGTATTTAAAATTATGCATATTGTCAGTTGATATGTAAAAGAAAAATTGATATTTTTGTTTCTTTTGCTAAATAACTCGAATTCATGGAATTTTGGAAAAAGTTACGAATGTGTCATTGTTTCCCTAACATTTTTCTGAATCTGATTCACAGATAAGTAAAAAACGATAGGATTGTATTATATTCCAGCTACGTGTTTCTGATTTATTTCATTTACAGTTTTGCATAACAATAACTTCCAGGAAATCAATTTTATTTTATCGTGATCAGATATATTTAAAATTTCCGATTTTCAATTAAAATGATTTAAGAGACGGCAAATATATTATTAAATTGAATTCGTGGTTGGTGAATATCGATATCCGTGAAGCGGGTACAAAGTTAAAACCGCTTTTCTGTAACAACTTTAATTGTACTGATTTCGCAATGGTTTTATTCTTTAGAAACTATATTGATTTTTATCCGATGCTCACACTTTTTATTCGCCTTGTCGTATATATTGATTGTTTTTTTTTTTTTTTGGACTGGAAATGTATACATACGCTTTATTCAAAACTTAATTTAAATGAGGATAAATAAGATAAAACCTCAAGTACTTAAATGCCAAATGGTCACAGATAAAAAATGGTTCCAATTATAACCAAGCAAGAAAATTTTGGTTATAGCCATAATATTATGATCCAGATGTTGATGTATAACACAATAGTAAGACCAGTACTCTCTTATTAAGCAATTGAGCGCGGAGTACTGGAACTACTTCTTTAACAACAAGAGAAAAATTCTCTAGGATTTTAGAAGTAGCCTGTAAGCATTACAAGAGCAGTAAAAACGTGCTCAATGGCATTGCTATAAGTTGGTCTCTCAGGCCAGTTTGAATATTTATGCTCTTGACATTTCCACTTGCTATCAATGGATATTAAACAAAACCTGCTACGTCCATGAATTTTATCATAAATACCTAGAAATTACCTAAAAACGCCAATAATTAGACAAAATTGGTAAATAATGTGGATTGTTTTAAATCGGTAAATAATGTGGATTGTTTTCTATTCTGTCAGTTGTTGATGTGTTGACAGTTTATACTGGAAAAGTAAAATCTTTGTCAAACACTTTTTCCTTGTCGACATAACAATGAAATATTTAACTGAGATTCACCGAATTTAGATTTTAATGATGATCGGGTACGGGGATAACTGCAGAAGTCAAGTTGAAGTGGCAAACTTATTTAATCAAAGGTATCCCGAATTGCCTAACATTTCACAAAGTACTGTGTCTGAAATTCATGCACAATTCAGAGAGCTTGGACATGTCAAACCATTGAAAAGAAAACCACACTCCGTTGAAGATGATGTGATATTTTGTTAAGTGTCGAAGAGAATCCAACTTCAAGTACACGTCAAATTGCCCGTGAAAATAATGTTAGTCATACAACTGTTCTAAGATGTCTTCATAAGGAAAAACTTCATCCCTACAAATCAACTTTTGTGCATGAGTTAACAGAAGACGATCCAGATCGTAGAATGGATTTCTGCGAAAGATTGATGAATAAGCTGAACAGAAATAGGATAGCTCTTGGTACCATTATTTTTTCTGACGAATCAACATTCACTTTGAATGGAGAGGTGAACCGACAGAACTGTAGATATTTGTCAGCAGAGAATCCTAATTGGATGCGTGAGACACATACTCCAGTACCCTCAAAAGGTGAACGTTTGGGCCGGTATCATAGGCGACCATATTATTGGTCCTATATTTATAGATGGGAATTTGACAGCTGAAAAATATTTAAATATGCTCAGAAATGAAGTTATTCCTGCGTTGGCAAACTTATATCCCAACGCAATAGATCCTAGTTTACCGAATGAAAATGTTTGGTTCCAGCAAGACGGGGCTACACCCCATTATGCTTTGATGGTAAGAACTTATTTAGATGAAATCTTCCCCAATAAATGGATTGGACGAAGAGGTACCATTGAGTGGCCAGCTAGATCGCCAGACCTTACGCCGTTAGACTTTTTCTGTGGGGTTATCTCGAGAGCAAAGTATATGCATCACAACCAACTAGCATTGTAGACCTCAAAGACAGGATAACTACAGAAATACGGAGTATTTCACCTCAAACTTTAAACATAGTTAAGGAGGAGTCTTATAGGAGACCGTGCTATTGCCAACAACTAGGTGGAGAACATTTTGAGCATTTATTCCAATGAATTAAAATCAAATACATCAGGTATTTTATGTATAATGTGTTTAATAACTGTAAAAATAAAAATTCCACCCTGTATAATTCATAATTGTCCATACAATATTTAGTTTGTTGGAATCGGTTCATTAAGAGGATTTCAAAAATATGCAAATATACAGGGTGTTTCATTAAAAAAAACACCGATTATGGCATACTTGCGTGAATCACCCCGTACATTTACATTTATGTTGACGTTTCTCGGCATTTTTTATAATTTTCTAAGATAATAACATAAAGAATTTCATTCCATAAGTGGTTTCCACACTGTATTATTTAATAATGCGCTTAGAGTCGAAAGTAGATCTAAAAGGAAAAAAATTGCTGGTATCGTGAAAAACTAACTGAAACAACTTAGTCTCCTCATTTAATTATGTAGTTCAGATTGGACTGCAGTTTTTGTATGAATCTCTTCACTTTCTGAATCACAAAAAACTGGCATTTTATATTGCTTGAGATCAAAACACTATACAAATTTGGAAGATTTGGATAGTCAAACTGGTCGCATATTGCCGCAATACGCTCAACAAAATTGTCTGAAGCAACACCGCAGCACCTGATAAATCCAAATATTTTTTGCGTAATACACAGGAACGTGAAGTATGGTTATTTGATTCGATGAAAAGGAATTCCACGGATGCGAGGTTTGAGTGATTTTGCCCTTGAAATTCTAGTCGAATGATCGAAACCCTACGTTTGGGTATAAGACAAACAAATATTCTACCAAAAAATCGAGTTATGTGATATTTGTTGAGAAGATATTTCACGAGTGAAATGATATTATTCATGCATGTATTGAAATTATATGCTACAGTAACAGTTATGGAAATATTCACTATCACAGAGAACAAAACTTATCGAGTTATGATAATGTCAATGTGACATAACTTGCTTGAAGATGAATTACGATTTTAAGTATATCACAAAAAAAGCCTTGCGTTTACCAGACGATAAATGGTGAAAAAGTCAATTAATTTTAGCCAGTTGAGAATTTTTATCTTTTTTTCCAAACAACCGCAAGAAAACAGCCATTTTGATAAGTAGAACTACTCTCAGGATACAGAGATTCTAAGATAATAATTCATACTTAATGGTGGTGGAGTAAGTTTTACACTAAAAACGCAGGTAATTATGCAATTTTGATGATTTTTCAAGTTGTTCAAAGTATACTGATTGATATTAAAGAAAGTTCACTGGTCAATGAATTTGCTGGGGTGGAAAAAAATTTCGAAAAATATTTGAATATTTTGGACTGTGATGAATATAATGAAAAATTTGAAATACAATCCTATAGGGGAAGTGTTTTTTTAACCCGTGAATCCGAAAAAGGTTTAATGAGTGGGTAGGTGGAATAGTATATTAAAGTATAAGTGGATATTAAGGTCTTTAAAACACGCGCGATTTTTCGAGCATGACGGCGAATCCGGAGTGTTTTAAAGACCAGTTATCCACGAATACTTTACGCTATGTTTTTTATTTGTGCACTTTGAAATTATAAATAGAATAGAATAGAATAGAATAGAATAGAATAGAATAGTTTATTGTTCTTTTATACAACGTACATGAACAAGGTTATATAGTAAATATAAAATTATAAATACTGGTCTATAACTACTACAACAACAAGAAATGGAAATCATAGATGGAAATAAGAACTAAATGTCAAATGGTTGAATTCGTGATGTATAATAATATGATGCATACCTTGCGTTGTCATGGAAATGAGAAAAACATAAACTACTTTGTATTTTGATGGAAGTTCAACCTTATTGAGTTCTGTGAATGTCAATATTATTTATTTAAATACCATTTCCTAAAATTTGAAAAATCGAAATATTAATTATTTCAAACAATACCAACGGCACTTTCCATTTCAATTTATAAATTTGACATTGTTAAATATTGTTCGAATAAAAGTTTTGACGTTACAAACTACTCCTGTCAGATCAATAGTGAAAAACATGTCATTTAGACATGATTTAGACCATAGATTTAGGGTGAAATTCATAGTCGATACTTGAGGGTCACTCATACTTCACTCATCCTTATTGTATGCAGAGACACTTAACAGGCGAAAAGTGAGGTTGAGTTTGAGTTTAACTTGAGTGAAATATGAGAACATCATTCCAGCTCCCTTGAGTGAAGATTTCTAACCTTACACTGTCATTTTAGGATATTGACATTTGCTTGGTTGTTATTTGTCTGTTATAGTTTGAAAATTTTCAAGGAAATTAGTATGATGGATGATTTTATTGGTCTTGTGAACTATATAGATGATGTTAATGCTTACGATTATCGTTCACCTAGGTTAGTAATCACATTGGTGTAGTAAAAAGCAAAATTATTGAATTAAGAATAAAGGCTAGTTTTTTGCTAGACGAAAAGAGTTTACTTTTGTTTTCTATTCATACTATAAAAATTTAAAATAAGAATCTAAAATTATCTATTAATTAACTAACTTAAGAAATAAACTTAAGCATGAGCAAATAAGAAATATATATGAACAGTAAAGAAGTGAACTGAGAATAAAATAATTGCAGAGGGCTAATACACGAACTGAACACAAATTCGAATATGAATGCCATGCAACAGAGATGTCAGATGAACGATCATAGATCACAATTATTGTTAACCAATCGCAACCAAAAGTTCCTAATAATAACATTGATACCAAACTTTCTCCACTCAAATTGAAGTATTACTTGAGTAATGACTGTGGATATGAAAAGTCGCCTCGAGCTAAACTCAAACTAAGTTGAGTTTGAGTATGAGTGACTCTCAAGTGTCGACTATGAATTTTACCCTTAGACTTCGTTTCTCGAGTTGTTGATGTTGCCACGGTAACTTTAAAACACGCGCGTTTTTTAAAGTTCGATTTAAACACGCTGAGGCGTGCTTTAAATAGGTAAAATGATTTACCAATAAAAAAAGTATATGTATTACACAGGAGTAGAGGTTCTTCTCCTTCCTTGAATTATGAGCGTAAACTAAAGTACACTATTATACATCCTGCAGGAATAAAACGTGATAGATTTATCAATGAATAAAATACAAAACCATTGAGTTACCCTACCAAATCAATTGAAATCAAAATGTGAACTTTTCAAATTTTTATTCGCAAACCTAGGTTAGGTTAGGTTTGTGGTGAGTGGGTCTATAAGGCCCTCCACTGCGACTCGAAGAGTCTATTGTGGCTCACACTCGTTCAGATTTCACCAAATAAGTCCAGCTTCTTAAAAAAACCGATTAGTTTATTTGGTGAATGATATTTCAGGTACGAGGGCGAGAGAGAGACCCTACCAAACACCAGGTACCTGATTCGAGCCGCGGTGGGGCAGGCACAAATTATATGCTCTGCTGTTTCATCATCTTCCATACAAAGACGGCAAGTCGGATCCTCGGACAGTCCAAGTTTGAGATAATAGGTCTGCTCGTAGAGCAGTCACAAACGGTTGGAAACTGGATGACTCATGCGCAGAGTCTTTTTGTGGACGATTTTTATTCACTGCGCATGAGTCGTCCAGTTTCCAACCGTTTGTGACTGCTCTACGAACAGACCTAATGATTCAGATGACAGTGGCCTGTTAGACAACGCCTGATGTAGTCTAGCATTTGTTTGGAGATATTCTTCGAAGGATGTATAAAAGTCTAACGGTGATGTTACATTCATAATTATTATTCACCAGAATACAGGATAAACAAGATGTTGAAGTTACGGGAAAAATTTAAATGTAATAGAATTCTCTTTCTGATATAACGAATGAAAGTCTGTACCTTCTATGGGGGTATGAGGTGATAATGTATAATTATTTTTGCAATATTTGTCAAATCATGAAAAAAAATGTAATACTCACAGTAGGCTCGTCCTTATTGGTCCACTGAATCCTGAAATAAAAAAAAACTGTTGATAAAATTTTATTTTGCTGATATAGTTATGATTATGTCTTAGACACAACTACTACTACTCTAAATTCTATTAGGTTGCTTCATCCCGTATGTTCCTATTTTTTGTCTCTTCCTCTGCTCTACTTCTTTCAAGAAACATTCCAGAATGGATATTATATAATGCTAAGATAATTCAATTACTGGGAGGACCCTGCTGGTGAGCTTTTAAGAGAAGTTAATCAATTTTATCCACCAATATTAGAGATGGCCGAATAATAAAATACAAAACTAAAATCAATAGAATACAGCGCTAATTTCAGTTCCACTCCAAGCTTTGTTATCGGCCAGCTGATACCACTTTCTGAGTTATATTTACCATAGAACCGTCATTAGAAACTTTCTACTTTCATTGGACAAATGGTATCTAGGGTTTCTAGCTACAAAAATGTTCACTTCCTGAAGACCAAATTTAATAAGAATATCAGGTCAGGAGAATTTAAGGCAATTTGCGTAGAAGTAAACTTTGCGTGGAATGCAGTTGAGTATATAAAAATCATTCATCTGATGTTAATATGAAAATTGAAAAGTGTACTAGTACTAGTGAAAGAGAAGAAAATATCTGACCACTGGAAATATAAGACGCTCCTGGGAAACTACAGGAGAGCAATAAAATTATTGTTTGGACCCTTATTTTGTATTATTTACTCATGGAACTTGTTCAAATGAAACTGTTATTGATTATTATTATTCCAATTCTTTCGATATTGAAATATTATTCCGATATCCTGACGAATTACTCAATTTCACTTGATTATTTTTCCTATAACGAAGAAATATGAATGGACTTTTTCAATAATAGAAAATATATTATTCTCTTACAACAAAATTGAATGAAGTTTCCACAATCAAATTACTTGAAGGTCGCTGATTCTCCAATTCCAAGGAGTTTCACTGGAAGTTAGAGAAAGTTGGGAAATGTTAGTGACAATATGCGCTCCCTTATTTTATATAATGGCAAACTTTTGAATGTCTACTTTTGGTGAAAGTGCTGTCACAACTTCTTAACTAATCCAACTAACTAAAATGTAAAAATTGATTGCAAATATCTGGGTATCTATTAACATCTTATACAAGTGGACATTGTAATTAGTTTTTCGCCCAACTCACCGATTCCCCGTGCTTGCACAATTCTCCGTCGCTCTATTTTCTGGACTCGTAATGGAATATACTATTCCAGCTCGTTAGCTTTAGAAAATAAATCGGTCCCATTCATTGAGTCGAATTTGTCATTTTAGATTTTCCATTTTGATTAGTCATTAAAAGTCTCGCAGTGAATTGTACATTTTTTGTCTTTCAATATCCAAAATGGCATTTTTAATAAAGCGAAAGTTCCTCGGGCTCGGAAAGTTCGATTTTACTTAAAGAATTGAGCTCAATTAAAAACAATGGAAGTTTCGAAAGCTGAATTCATTTGATTTGCAGTTTGTGTAGAATGTTTGTGCTCGTAGTCGCCCAGAATAATTTTTGTGTACGAAAATTTTTCTTATAGAATTATGTGACTGCATTGAAAATAATCTAATCAACTGAATGTTAATAATAAAAATACCAAATCTTCTATAAAAGTTCGAATCATAGTAATTTTCGGTATAAAGAAAACTGAGTAGCTGGAGGGGAAATGGCAAATACATTTGCACAGATTTTCCTGACTATATATTTTGCACTAAAAGCCACATGATTTTTCTTGGGAGCGATCATTCCACATTGGAGAGATAATTAAATTTAAAATTAAAAGTGAATTGAAATTTGGAAATCATGTCAATAAAATTATGAAACTTCTTTGTATATACAATAGAGAATATTCTCATAAAATGAATTTCCAGATTCTTGGGGGAAAGTAATAATATAATTCCTATCCTCAAACCTTCTAAACCCAAAAACGACCCCTTATCTTATAGACCCATTTCTTTGACATGTAACAGCTGCAAACTTCTTGAAAAAATCGTTAACAAAAGACTTCTGTGGTACCTTGAGAAACATAAACTGTTAATAACAAATCAAAGCGGATTTCGCCCTAACCGTTCATCCATAGATAATTTGGCAGTATTAGACACTGAAATAAAAGATGCCTTCGCCAACAAACAAAAATTAGTTGCCATATTTTTCGACATTAGCAAAGCTTACGATCACACCTGGACTTCCTATATCCTAAATACCTTAGTTAAATGGGGTATCCCAGGTAATATTTTGAACTTTATTAAAAACTTCTTAACCAGGAGATCCTTTCAAGTGAAAAAGAACGGCGATTTATCCGAAGAAAAACACCTGGACGATGGGCTACCACAAGGATCAGTTCTAAGCGTAACTTTATCCCTGATAGCAATTAATGAAATAACCCAAAATATCAATCTACAAATAAAAGCCTTATTATACGCCGACGATCTTGTGCTCTACATAAAAACGAAAAACCTTAATACTGCTACGACCATTTTACAAGCAGCATTACATAAATTGGAAATATGGTCCTCCAGAACAGGTCTTACATTCTCAAAAGATAAGACAAACTATATGATTTTCGATACTAAAAAAGTTACTAGACCTCTTTCTCTTACAATTAATAACAATGATATAAAATACAGTCAATCCTCAAGATTTCTAGGGCTCAACTTCGATCCACAACTAAAGTGGCATGAACATATTCGCAAGATCCGCATTAACTCACAACCTGGACTTAATTTGATGAAATATGTATCTAGCAATAAATGGGGGTCTGATACAATAACACTTTTGAGAATATACAATTCCCTGATTAAAAGTGAATTAGATTATGGCGCGTTAATATACGACCCAAGCACTAAAACCCAAATACAAAACCGTGAAAGACTTCAAAATCATGCCCTGAGATTAGCAACTGGTGCCTACCGAACAAGCCCATGCTCTGGTTTGCAAGTAATTTCAAAAGCTATGCCATTAGATCTAAGACGTAAGTACCTTCTTCTCTCCCACGCCTCCAGAATATCAGCAAATATACATAATCCTGCATACAATTCTCTTTTCTCGAATCCACCAACCATTTACGCAAATAAAAAATATCTCCCACTCCACAAAAAGCTTGAAGATACCGGCTTTGACCTCCAACAGTTTCACAAAACACTCCCTATCACTTATTATAACCCACCATGGATCATTAATATCCCTTCTATAAACACTTCCTTACAAATATTCCCTAAAGACTGTACCAACCCTGTAACGATCCAATCCCATTTCCTAAGAATATTGAATGATTATCAACAACATCACATAATGTACACAGATGCATCCAAATCCACAAGAGGCGTGGGAGCAGCAGTTATTTCCGGTAACTTAAAATATAACCTACGGCTACCAGATATCAGCAGCATATTCACTGGAGAACTTTCAGCTATATCACATTCCTTAAAATTGCCTGTGCCCAACAATAAAAACATTTTGATTATTACCGACTCTCTAAGTGCCGTGCAAAGTTTAAAATCCGTCCACTCAAACCACGAAGTCAATCTAAGAATCAAGAACCAACTTTTCAAACTTCAGTCCGATATAGGAATATATCCTTCTTATGGGTACCATCACAAACCGGTATAAAGGGTAACGAAGACGCCGATATCTCAGCTCAAGAATCAGTCAGCAACAGTCATACCCCAAAATTGGAGCTGATACCACACCAAGATCACAAAGCAACTGTCAGGAATTTTGTTATAGATAAGTGGCAACATAAATGGAACCTTCAGAACCATAACAAAACGCATGAAGTAGTGACAAATGTGAGAGAAACCCCCTCGCTACCGACTACAAGAGCTGAACCAATTAAAGCTACCCGATGAAGGATTGGACACACAGCCTTAACGCACAAATTTATACTAAATAAAGAAGACTCACCTCAATGTTCCCAATGTAATGAAAATATGTCCAACGAAGACAGCATAAGATCCCCAACCCCTTACAGTTAGCTCTCGGAGACCAAATTAACGATTCCTTGAAATTCTTCAAAGCAATCAACATGTACAATTTATAATCATAATGTAACTGATATATGTAACTGTAAATGTAACTTGTATATGTACTGAACTGCCAATAACCCTAGTGGTTGACGCAGTATGTTAAATAAAAAAATAAAAAAAAATTATGAAAACCATTGATTTTTGAATTAATTATCTCAGAAGGTGTTCTCCGTATCTTAGTCAATGAGCAAGATTGATGATGTACAATACCATAGTACTACCTCATTTTAATTATTGTGCAACTATTTTATATTTTCTTGATCAAAATGAGATTGATAGACTCCAGAAAAATGCAAAATCGTGCAATGTGAATTATTCTACATTGCTCAAAATACACTGCAATACCTAAATGGAATGTTGGAAACGCTCAACTGGTTGTCAGTGAAATAAAAAAAAAACTGTTGTTAAAGTTGGAATTGCACCAGTATATTTGCGAAATAATTCAATTATCAAGAGTGAAGTACATAATTATAATACCAGACATAGTAGAAACTATCAGGTACGTATAGATATGATGAAAATTCAACTTTTAACTCCGTATTTCTAAAGGGATTAGATGTGTTCAATGCTTTACCATCCGATATAAAAAATGGTATGGGTTAAGAAGTTTTTAAAAGGCGGCTAAGGGATTATTTGATTGGGCAGTGATTACTTTAGTTAGTTTTATATAATTTTATGTTACTTTATATGTGGATATAGTATTATTAATGTTATAATTTTTAGACATTAGCTTATGTGCACCTACCTTTATTCTGATGTAAATTGTTTTGAATGTTCAGCGTTATTTTTATTCAAATTTATATGTACCGGGTGGGCCAATAAGCCGATATCTCGGCTATATATCAGAAACTATTCATGTTATAACTTTAGGAGAAAAAATTCCTTGGAAAAAGTGGACAAGAGAAATTGCTGGAAATTACTTTCAAGTTTCTAGGTTAACCGCTAGGGGGCGTGACCTATAAAGAAAAAAATTTGGAAACCAGTTTTTTGTGAGATACGCCCAATTATACTCAGTGTTATAAGTAAACTGAAAAAAGACCTAAATTTCGCACAAATATGTTCAATTATTTTGTATTCTATTTTTCCAAATAGTGGGTGGGGGAAAGTGTTTGTGGATAAATACCTATAACTTTGGTTTGGCTCAACCGATTTCAACGAAATTAGTGTCAATAGAAAGAGTGTAGATGAATTAATTACATCTACTATAAAACAATGGCATTTAGTTTTAATTGTCATAGGTAGAGGTTACTTTCGAATGAAAAAAATTAAAATTGGTTTTCTCAAAAAATGTTTCATGGAAACACCTAATTATTGTGAATTATAATGAAACTGGATATAATTCTCAATTAAATGGCGCAAACCGCATGTTGATAGAAGTCAAGATATGAATAAAAACGTATAAACATAAATAAGTATAGTATTGACTCACTCTGTATTATAACTTAAAATTTAATATGTAAAAGAAAGATCCTACATAAATTCCGATTATTAAGACTTAATGTCCAATTAAATGCTGCTTTAATCTCAGATTACTGCAATTGTTAAATCTGCTAGAAGAGCAAACCGTATATTATGTCAAAAATTTTGTGGGCAGACGAGGCTACGCTTAATAGTGCGGGTGGTGTTAATCTGCATGATAAGCATTATTGGCACTGGGTAGAGGAAGTGTAGCTTCAAGGTAGATGGAGTCCTAATGTTTGGTTTGGTATAGTTGACGGAAAGATCGCACATCGCAGGTTCATATTTCTTGGAACTTCAAATGGCGATACATATTTGGATTTTCTGGATAATTGGTTGTCTGTTCTATTGAAATATATTTCCTTACAAACATGAGGTATGATATTACAGCATGATGGGTGTTCTGCGTACTTTTCCAGACGAGTTAGAGATTATTTGAATGTGAGCTATCCAAATGGATGGATTGGAAGGGTAGGTATATTTTCAGTGCCAGCTAGATCTCCAGACTTAACATGTCTGGACTTTTATCTGTGGGGAAGATTGATGGATTTAGCGTACCAAACTCATCAACCACGCGAGACGACATGCAACAACGCATTAGAAACGCTATAAATAGTATATCAACAGCTGAAATTTAAGCAACAGATATGTCAAAGCGTGCTAGATTACATATTTGTGTGGAAAACGATGGAAAACAATTTGAACATTTAATTGGACATCAAGTTTTAATCTTTTAATCTTTCTTTTCCATATTTAATTTTAAGTTATAATACAGGGTGTCAATACTATACTCACTTGATATCCGAATAACCTAAAAAAA
>CAJUYI010000518.1:25725-65696 GCA_910591695.1 Galerucella pusilla
CTAAATGTGTTTTCTGCTTGTGATAGATGGAATAATACGTCGATCTGGATATTAATCATTTCCTAAATAATCAACTTGCTGTTGTATTAGAGACTTATCATATACACACATTAATACAAATTCAATACGTTTCATGTTATCCCGCAGGTTGACAACAAATTGGAAAATTGAATGTTCGCACTTATCATTTGGGTGAACAAATAGAGCAAACTCACACAGATCCATAATAAAATTCACTATCCTGGATAAACTAATCCATTCAGTAACAACGGCACTATTGTTACATCACATAACATTCGATAAGTGATTGGGGATGAATTATGGGTTTCATGTATTTGCATTGCTATATACAGCGTTCCTGAAAAATCTAGCACCAAGGGATTATCTTTGGAACGGATGGAGGGAAAGTTCTGAAATTCTAGGACAATGAGTTGGACTTATTTTAGAGATCCCGTCTCATCTCATCATCGCTTAAAGTACGAACGCTATCCTAAATTTTTCAAAATGACAGCCTTCGCCGAGTAGGGTGTTACTTCACCCGGAAATTATGAGAGAAACTTAACAAAAATAGAAGTTACAGAAGTTTTCGAAGTAATCATCGAGTTGCAAATACTTCGTCACAATAGGTGCTCCAAATTCTATCCTTTTTTTCGTGGACAACGGTACAATCCATGTACAATCTTCTTTGGTAGCTACGAATAAAATCGCTGATGAATTTCGGAGTAATTTCCCTCATTTCGGAGCGTTTGAGTTAGTTGGTCTGTAAACATAAACGTGGTCAACCGGGTAGACCCAGAAAAAAAAATTGAGTGGTATAAAATCCGGGGATCTTGCCGGCCACTCAATTGCACCTATATCAATCGAGCATCGGTTAACTTTAGGTATAACTTTATTTTAGAATTTATTAAGATATTTAACACCGGTAAGCATACCTCAAATAAAATAAGGACCGATTGAATATTTGTTCATCAAACCCATTCAAACTTTTTGTGGACGCTGTGTACAGAGTTTCTCACAATTTAACCAATTCTGGTAATTATATTTGTTGACAGGACCGTTCAAGTTACTATTTCACAAAATTGTAATCGTCCATGGAAATTATCCCCAGCCAAATTTTGAACTACAAATACCATAAGTACTTGCCAAAATACTTGTAGATGTTCGGGGATTTCTTGATAATCTAGTAGAACATCTAGTTTTTTTGCTTGAAAGTGCCATAGGTAACTCCGACCATCTGATGAGAATGAAAATGAGAAAACTCCTATCAACCTTCAAAAACCACGAACTGATATCTCTTGTCATTCAAAAGATATCGGCTTTTTTGGGGAGTCTGATTTGTGACTTACCCAGTAAGTAATTATATTGCTAAAATTGTTTTGAAGATCAAGTAACAATCAAGTAACACCATAACATTCATTAACAATACATAATGGAAGAGCTGCTCATAAAAAACTATACAAAACGCTAAATTGGTGATGAATTCGAAATAATTTCCATGAATACACAAAGGCTAATTATTTGTATTCCATACATTTTTAAATTCAATTTACGTGCATTTGCTGCAGGACGGTGTGTAATTGAAAATATTACACTGAATAATTTAAAAGGTTTCCTTTTTTTTGTGGTTAAATGATAATACATGCAAGTAACTGTTGTTATAAAGAAAATTACAGTAGCCAAGTTTTAATGAAGAACTTATTTCATTGGCTTGAATTAGAATAAGCTTCGGTAATGATCTGAAAACGGAGTAATTTTTATTCTTTTCACTACTAACCAAGTTTAATATAAAAAGAGTAATGGAAGATTAAAGAAAATAACAAAACTGATTACCACCATTTCCTTAGTAGAGTCGCTACTGAATAATATTTTCGTTATTTTTGCTTCATTTGCTGAAAAGTGAATCAAACAAAAATAGCCGAATGCTGTTGAGTGACGCATATCTCCCTCCGAACATTCAGTTATTATACATTTGGTGGATACTATTTGGGTACTTTTGAATGATTGTGTGGAATATTAGAATGAATCACCAGTATCGACTATCGACCGTTCTGATTTCCAGATTCACAAATAATATGAGCTATAGAATTCTAACTTCAATCGGCTAAAGACAATTTTATTATTTTGTAAACAAAGGAAACAAATAAAAAATATGGTTGATAGTCTTAGAGTTTTTATGAAAAAAACAATTTTCATGTTGGTTGAAAAGGACATTTCACACTTTTTTTTTAATTCTAAAGGTCGAATTTTGTACCATATGAATATAATGGTTGTGGAAGGACCTACTTTTTTTTATCGTTTGTTCCTATGTAACTCAGAATATCAAATATTATGATTTGTTTGCTAACACTTTTGAACTGCATCCATATAAAACGTAGTGACCCTACACCCGGTCGCCAAAATTAAAAATCCTATAGCTCAAAAAGTATCGACATTAGAAAAAAAGTTCCAAGCTAAAGTTGTAGAGATTGATCTTTAAATATGGATGGATGTATTTTATTGATTAATTCAATATTTCAAGAGCTATCGGCAAAGAACCAGTTAATTGAATGGAGCATAAATCGTTAACGGTGAGGTGAGAAGAATTCACGGGACACAAAAGATGCACCACAATAATGACTTTTGCCGTACTGTGCATAGTTTCCATTATATCGGTCAAAAACGTCTTCTTCAATATGACGCCCGAAACTCCATCGGCATCTCTCAGCATTTTGTGATTCCTAAGGGGGCGTACATTAATTACGTGAGGCGTTTCTGAGAATTTTTAGACCCCCTCCCTGGTAAGATATCGTAGAATATACCTCAACTCCCCCCCTCCCCTAATCTCACGCGGGATTCTCCAAAACTTCTATTTGGAATGTAAACGCATTGGATTATCGAGAAAAAAAACTTGTTCTATTACTTTTGTTGAAGACTATCAAAGACTAGTATTTGTGAATATTAACGTGATTTGGAATCACAATCATAAAATTAAATAATGAATATCAAGCAAAAATTAAGAAAATATTTATTCCAATTCAGTCCATGGAGACTCGTGCACGGCCTCAAGAGTGCCTACTTTACATACCCAAGTGTTTCTCCATAAAATCATCTTTTCGCTCTGAATCAGCCACTCTAAGCCGTTGTCGCACGCGCACAGAAGTACTATTTTCTCAAATTTGACCATATTATATTCTACAAATAATTTTTCACGCAATTTTAGAACGTTTTCTGCGAGAAAAATAATCACGTGATGTTTGCCAAGACCCCCTTCACCCCTAAGTGGGATTCGGAAAGATGTAGCTTGATCCCCTTCCCCCTAGAACACCTTGGATGCTCCCTAAGCCTTATATAAAAAGAATTGGATTGGAAATTTAGTTAGGTTTAATTCTATTTTCAAAAGTTCCAAGAAACCAGGAATTACTGTAAATTCAGAATTTTGAAAAATTTGACCTCTCCAGCAATTTGTTTGTATTTCCAAAAATCATGTTATTCAGACATCGTATATTGAAGAGCTTCACGAACGTTCACTACTTCGTAAACTATAAGACTTTTGTGCTAGTTATTCATTCAAAAGTTGAGCAGTATGAACTGAAGTTCTTGATTCACTGAATAGAAACATGCCACAAACTCTAAAGTTTTCATTAGATTCCGCTCGACAAATAGAAACCTGACTTCTGGTCAATATCCCTTGTTAAATTAACTGTGAAAATATACTGTAGAGCCCGACGTCAGAAAATACAATTAGCCTTTGCTGATTAGTTCGTACCGAGAGAGGACCGCCGTTGTCTTATTTGTATTCACTAACAATTACCAAAAGTAAATCATGTTGTACAATGCCGCGAGTTAATTTTGCGTATCACGCGGAATATTGGTGCTGAGGTCGAGCTCGTTAGTTAACAGAAACTCGTAGATAATAGTATACAATCGTCCTCTATTCTGGAAAGCTTAAACAAATGCTTTGTAGTGCAATTGAAATACTGGGATTTGTAGTGTTTCAAACTAAGCTGAATAATTCGTGAATCTTGACATACGCATCAATAACTTTTGCCACAAACTAATTTAAGTTAGGTACTAACAATATCATACACTACAATGGACAAGCATTTCTCTGTTATTCACTATTCACTACAATCAACTTCATAGTGTCAATGTTTAACTAAACGGAGGAATACGATAGTTTATGTTTAATAATAATGTTTTAGCATTTAAAATTTATTATAGCTGAGCATGTCAGGAGTGATTTCGTGATCGATAAACCTCTACACAAGAAGTAGACAAAGTTCGCGAGGTAATTTATTATCAATCTACAAGTATGAAACGCACAAATTACTTAGGAAATCACTTGTATGTTTTTTTATCAAACTTCAGTTTTTGTAATACGGCCAATTCACATGTCCCATTAGGAAGAAAGGTAGAAACTCATGGTTTGCTTGCATTGTTTGCTTGGGCAAAGGCTCTAGGGTTTTATTTATTCCAGTGGGGAACCTTAGCTAAGGGGTAGGAAAAATAATATAACTTGGTTTAATGGGACACTGAGATATTCCATCGAATTATTTCAACTGTTAGGATTTTTTCCACTACCAGCTGTGAAGTCGTTCAGCCAAAACCGCCTCTCGATATCTTAATCGGTTTCCATGTTATGGGCTCATAAAATGTGTCCGAATTGAAATGATCACCCTGTATATCGAAAACTGACAGTGTACTTGTCACAGTCAGACGACGGGGTAAACAATTCTCGTGGTGCGTTTGTGAATTATTTTTAACTTTTGTCTCAAATTGGACATAGTCGTAAATAATGAAAAATAAAATCTAAAGCGACAAAATCAAACAAAAAAATCGTAGTCTTCATAGTGAAAGACAGGCAAAAGGGAGGTTAGAAGTTCGCTTATATGTATGATTGGTCGGCCCGTTCATTAATAGCAATTTGCTCAGATTAATCTGTGATCCCATGACCAAAAATCCGCCTCTTCTGCGATGCAAATAACGATCGCAGCTTTTGATAAATGATATTCTATTAATAAACGATTTTGGTATAGGTGACCCAAACAACAAGAATATTTACAAAGAAAGCCATAAAACGTACTTTTAGTATGAAATACTTCTAGTTTTCAACTTTTCTATCGATTTGATTAAACTGACCTTTTAACCGGCGACCTTCTATGTGACATTTTAATGTCATTTATTATTGACATTACTTACCTATGGAAGAGATAGATATAAGTTTCTGAATATTGAAAAGAGGTATCGAAGTTGTACATTCGACGAAACAATTTTCTCACTAACACGAGTATTAAAATGGCGATCAGCAATCTCAATCATTGAAATATCTCGATTATTAATAGCCCTTATTAATAATCATGTTAATTGAAGGACTCTTGAAGACTAACGTGGAAATTTCGTATATCATCAAATACATCAAAGTGAATTCTCTTGAACACATAGTCGGCCATTGAAATTTGAAATGGAGCAAACGTGAATATAGGGGATTCAAAACCTTTAATATTTGTGTTCAAGAAATTATTCACAAATATACCGTTTATTTTCCGTTCAAATGAATATAAATTTTGAACATTGTTTATCATTTATTGCAGAAGTAGCCGATGGAATGTTTTCTTCAAGGGCTAATTCCGTGATTATTTGGAAATATTTCTCCATTTGATGAACACTGCAAAGTGAACGAAATATGTGAAACGAAATATTGAAATTATCAGTAAGCTTCACTTTTTCAAGTCTCAGCTGAGCTAAATTGGTGCAATCCGACATCAGTGCTCTATTTTGATTTATGAAAATTCTTTCTACACTAAAGTGCCACTTTTTTTCCAGAGTGAGGGAGAATCACTCTACTCCTGTGTGAAACATAATATAATTTTTCCTCCTATCAACTCATTAAACCTGTTTCTGGACAGTTATTTATTTTGTTGTCTTCAGCACATTGCTTGTAACGTATAATATTTTGCTCTTCATACCTGTCTTCAGATTTTTGTGGTAATAACGTTGATGTTGGCTAGCTCCTTAATAAAAGATCACTTGAATCGCTCTTTATTTCTCAAAAAGTCAATCAAGTTCAATAAACCTAAAGCTACAGTGAGCTACAAAAGTGAGTCAAAAAACGTATCCAACAATTTTGAAGTGTTCAAGCTAAAATCATTCCTAGATATTTCTCATTCCTAAAGTTATCGGCTAAATAGTCAATGCATTGTCATCCTGCAACAAACATATTTGATTTCCATATTCCACTTCCTTCGAGTGAAAGTAACAGCCTGAATTTTTCAAATATCCAGAGATTCTCCCATGGTATTTTTTTCACAATAAATATGTCGTCCAATAGGGGTTGAATGTAGAAATGAAATATTTCATTATATAAAATTGACGTGTTCGTCATGAATATGAAGGTAATATAAATCTTCTTCTTTTTCTCCACATTGTATATCTTGCATTATTACTCATTATTCCGAAAAAAGTCCTTTTTCCAATACCAGTAGGATCTAGTTTCAACAGCAGATGAAAAGTTATTTTTTGTAATTGAGCCATGTCATACTCCTAATTATATTTTGATAGTTGTATGTGTTTTGGTTGTTTACAAAATAAAACAAGGGATATTCAACTCAAATATAAATGGAAATGAAATATAATAAGCTTCTTTTTCATAATAAGAAGAAATTCATATCGCACACATACGACTCTATTTGAGTTTAAATATCATAATAAAATGTACATAAAATAAACTCCCAGCAAGATAATATTCGTGCACACTGCACAAATAGGGTGAGCATGTTAACAAAAATGAGCGACCTTCGTGTTTGCCGTCCAGTTTTAATATCGCTTTAAATATTATTATGAAAGTACATAAATCATATTTACTGCTGAGAGAAAAAAATTATCATCACAGCACAGTTTAAAGCACTGAATAACCACCACTTATAGTAGGCGATCCCAACTTATACACGAAAGCGTAATTATCTGGGTATATTTTGGAGTTTATTCTCATTTTTTCAACTATTTTTTTTATTTACAATCCAAATTGCTGCTTAAGAACGAAATTAGGGTCTTTTGAACACTAAATTTACACTTTTCTGCAACATTTTATCAAAAAGTTGATAATAGATTATGCTTAATTACAGATTCCTGTCAATTGTCGTATTTAGTAAGGCGTGTTACCATTTTCAGTTTCGGTTTACGCTCTTATAGAGTATTCCAGAGCGTTGAGACAAAACTCATTTCCAAATAGATGAAATGTTAGGTTCTCAGTAGCATCCGCGTGCTTTGAATACCTGTGTGTTTATGGAGCTAGCCTAAGGTATCAGGTGAGAAAGGTGACTGAGAATAAGAGTTACTTTACCTCGTACTTCACTTGAATTTGTATGTCTGATTTTTACATAAGTTTTGTAGAATAATATTCTAAAGTAGTATCATAAGTGTCAGACACTTTCCATGGACCAAAACTTTTGTCAGACGTCAGACGCTTTAAAGATTCAGAAAAAAAAACTTCATTTATTGACATGTCTTACTTCCAAATATATTATTGAGGCAGCTATTATTAAGTTATATGTGTTCCAACAGATCGGAACTATACTGAATACTATACGTGGTGCATGAAAGGCACATACACATTAGACTGAGACATTGTGAGTTAATATATAAGAGAAGGTGAACCGAGTTACTATAGACGTCTCACTCGCTCTGGAACGCATTCATAGTGCTCTCTCACTCATACTCCTGGCTAATAATTTTTATGTTTAGGGGCTGTTCGGTTATTACAATTATTGGTATGACCAACGAAATAACTTAGTAATAGTTGCCTTGATAACATATTTGGAAGTCAGACATGTGAAAATAAATAAAGTTCATTCATTTTTTGTGGAGCTTTAAAGCGTCTGACAAAAGTTTTGGTCCGTGGAAAGTGTCTGACACTTTTAATACTACACTCTAGAATATTATTCTACTAAACATATATAAAAATCAGACAAATTTAAGTAGAGTAACTCTTTTTTTTAGTAACCTTTCTCACCCGATACCTGCCTAGCTCCACAAACACAAAGGTATTCAAATTCAAAGCACACGAGATGCTTCTGGGAACCTATCATTTCAGCTATATGTTAATAAGTTGTGCAGCTTTGTTTTGAATAATCATGCCACAAAGCTGAATAAAAAGTTAAACAGATATTAAGGTAATTTGAACACGCATTTGACCTTGGGGCAAGTGACGTCATAAGGTCTGGAGTTATGTTGGCAGTATTTGTCAAAATGGCTGGCCAAATACTACTACGGCTACGGCAATTTTTATTGTTATTTGCAAAAATGAAAGAGAATATCAATATCAATTTCGAGATTACATGAAATGTCAAAATCAAAAACCAGGGAAGCAAACTTTACAAATCCAATGGAAATGACGGTCTGTCGTTTTCAAGGTCGTAGCCTCTTTGACGTCACGAAGGATGGAGGAGTGAAGTCACGTTCAAACCGCGCGCTGCTTTCCGTACTTTTGATAATTTTTTTAGGATAGAAATCAAGCTCCAAAAGAAAATAAAAAAATAAGGGGACATTTTTTCATGAAATACTTTAATTTAAACCAATAAAAAAAATTGAAAAGGCCCATTTGTACATTATAAGGACCCCGTTAGACATAAAAGTGTTATTCATCCTCTGTCGAGGTATATAGCCCAAGAAGTAGTTGTTGTTTCCTAATTAGAGGGTCATTATTTTTTTGGAAAATATTTCTTACAAAATTTGTAATACATTGAATATATTATACTTCGATCTATTATCAGTTGAGTTGGAAAAGGACGAAATTAGAATTAGTGAAAAAAATATAATTGACATTCCCATGGAAGATTTTGAAAATCCGATGACTATTTATCAAAAATTCAGTCTTCATTCTCTCAAATAATTTATGGGCAAATATAAATATTGCAAGTTAAAATTTAGAATAACAATTGTTCTCCAAAATCTATCACACATTGAATTAATACTACCAAAACCACAACACATGGTTTGGCCAGCCTGCAGCTCTGATCTCGATTCTATCGTTGCCTCTCCGCTTCGCCTGAGGGTATCCAAGTTATTAGGAATTCAATCTAATTCCTCATCCTTTCTTTTCAATTGTCAAAGGAGGTCACACTCGATATGAGCGCAGCGCATACCGTTTGATCTTTTTTCAAAATATCAATCTTTCCATCAGATATTCAAGAGGTTAAACGTAAGTTCCAAGCATCCGGTTGTCGGATATTTTTCACGGTTAGTGTATTTCGCTAACTGTGCGAAATTGTTGATATTGATATTCAAATGAAGGCTAAAATTTAAGTGGGAACTTTTTATTCTTATCGAAGTTTTTTTATTAAAAAATTGGAACAGCTTATTTCAGTAAAATGAAGGATTCTGCTGACTATTGTTCCTTGTGAAATGGAATCAAGTTGCGCAAAGTTCTCACTTGGGAAAGTTAATCATCCAATTTTGGTTGTAGAAGTTTTTTAGTTCAGCCCTTCTTTCATGCACTTGTTTTTTCAGGGTTAAAGTACGCTTCCAGTATTTCAATTAGGACCTGGATAAACTGGAATTTGTATTTGCAAAAAAAAACAATTGAATAGAATCGTGTCAAATTGATGGAAGGTTATTTATCCGAGGTGACCTTCCAGGGAGAAATTGATTACAATTTGTTAATTCCAAAGTATATACGACAATTTTTTTATGTTTATCACAATTGAATGGATGATAAACTGTTTTTAAAATTAAGTGATTTATAAAGTTCATGATGAGTAACATTAAATGCATTTAGATCGGCTTAACGCTAACTCAGCAGTGCATTCAGATGAAACTCAGCTATTGCCGCTCAGCACATGTTTTGTTGTTAGAATCAACCGTTGAGGCCGACTGTACACGCCCAAGGTCAAAATACGTGATTAGCTCGTACGCAAATCAGCATTGCCCTGGAGCTATGCAGAAATACGAACCTCAGTTGGTACTTAAGTGAGTAATTCCAGCTCGTGTGCAAAATACAGCAAACTAATTTGGAGTCTTCAAATTCTTCAACGCTTGTTTAAATGTTTGCTCTAACTTTGACGTGAAATTAGAAGCAGCTCTTATTTCCACAACGGAAAACGTACAAGATCTTAAAATTTGAATAGCAACGATATTTTGCTCTATGCACGAGAAGTAATGGCCATAATATTAAAAACACAAAAGTCAGTTCCTGCTGCTTTTGGTATCTGTTTGTTTTCTCCCAAGCTGGAGTATTGTAATTTGTGAGATAGCTCTGACTATTTCACTGGACTAAATTGATAACTGACAAAATTTGAGGGTTTTGAACTGGCAATTTTTTGTCTTGTCGCGGCAATTTTTTGACGTTTAATATATCAAATCTATGTGTATAAAATTCTATCACTCTGTGATAAAATTCAATTTAGTGGTTTCTAAGGAAATTAAGTTGTTTATTATTTATTTATTAACCTGTCTAATAGTTATTTATGTACCAAGGCAGTAAAGTGATTTTTTATCGGACGAGTCTGAAATTAGGAGACGAGCCAAGCGAGGCGAATAACAGGCGAGTCCGATAAAGACACTTTTCTGACGTGGTGCATACAAAATTTTATCACAAGCTGCTCAGAATTCAGAATGTAAGAAAGTGATGTAAATTTCATTGCATTTTATTATGACAAAGTGAACAGCAAATATAGAACAAATCTACCTATTATTTGTTATATTTAAATTGAAGGTACACCCTGAAGCATTATGGAAGTCAATTCCTGAAGTCAAAGGAGTTCCAACAATTATTTGTTATAAATAAATCGCAAGAAAACTATTATCGAGCCGTAATAGGGAGAAGCGTGACACTGACAGATGATGATTTAGGAGTATAATGTCAAAGTCAAAATACTTTACCTGCCGCAAATGCGGCAGATGAAGTGAAGGAAGGTAAACTGTTTGTTTACTTCCGGAAATCAGTCTGATAATTGACGGCTTTACTTTCAAAAATTTAAATAAGTATTATTAACATGAATAATACAAGATTTGATAATAATTCAATAAATGAAATAGAGAGTACAATTAAGCAAAGTATACCGCGAAATACAATGGAGACAAAAAAGTCTGCATGGGAACAGTTTAGAATGTTTCTGGAGGCACGTAATTATACGTTAGAAAAGGATACTGAAAAAGGATACTTCTGAACAAGTTATAGCAAAAATTCTTGAAGATTATGGTTTTAACATAAGAAAAAGATATGGAACTGATTATACTGGAGCTAGTGTGAAAACACTTTGGAATACGACTGCTCAAATGGTTCAGGAAAAATATTTTCTAAAATTTAACATCAAAATTAATCCATTTAAAGATTTTACCTATAAATTTGCTAGATTGGCCAGGGATACAAAACGTAAAAAGCTTCAGGCTGAACCTGAAACCAGAAAAAGGAGTTCTAACGCGTTTACCAAAGAAGAATTAATGGAAATGGTAGAAAGCTATTCTGAAGATAATCCTAATGGGTTACAAAAAAAGTTTTTTCATTTATGTTCGTTCGAATTAGCATGGCGTGGAAATGAAGCTGCTAATTGTGATATTAATTATTTAAAAAAAATGATAATAAAGGTAATTTTACTGGCAGGGTAGAATATAACCCAATCTTTTCCAAAACGACACAAGGAGGATCAAAAGCTTTATCTGGCAGTAAGTGGCTGGTAAGAAATAATGCTAACAACAATTTGTGTCCCGTTCGTTTATTTTAAGAAATTATTGAAAAAAGAGAATTCAATCCTTATCTAACAACAAGATTATTTTTAATAGTACATCCAAATTGGGAGAAAGGAATATGGTACAAAAATTCACCCCATTGGGAATTAATACAATTTCAAAGTGGACGAAAATATCGGCAGAATCAATTGGTATAGACACAAAAAAAATTAAAATAACCAATCATTCACATAGTGCTTCTGCAATATCTGCATTAGCAAAAGAAGGAGTTGGTGAACAAGAAGTAATTAAGCTTACAGGACATTCTTCTGCCCATTCTTTGAAACCATATTGACAATTAAATGAAGAACACCATTTCCAACTTTTTTTTTTATTCTGTTATTTAACGTCGGTCTATTTCTGCGACTCATTTCCAACTTATAGAAAACCTTCGAGAAAATAAAAATGAAAAAAAGGAATCCTCAGTTTCTAACTTAAATTCATTACAGGTTATGATGCAAAACAATCCCCAAAATAATGCTACAACGTACAATTATAATAATTGTACTTTTTACATAAATAAGTAATTTTTTTCTTATAATGTTATTATTTTTTTGGCATTGTATAATTGAAGTTTGCAATAAATAAAACGTTTAAACATATGATTTTTTAGTTTTTCTCTCGTGAAATAGTCATGTCGAATACCACTCAATCAAAAATTTTGAAAGGTAAAATTTTCACTCTCGTAGTATTATATATGAACATAATTTTATGTACCTACTTAATAATTCGTATACCTTATCACTTCGGGTGAAAAAACCATTATGTACTACAAGTAGGAGTACTCATCATTATCTACAAATAAGTCCGCGTGGCTGTATGTGTAACTATTAACGCTAATATCTTCTGTACGTTATTTATGGTATTATGATGATTATGTTCGTTTTTAAAAAAAAACTGAACCACAATTCTCTGTACTATAACCATATCAATTTATTCCTTTACTGCTGTTAAACGTATCCAAACATTCTCCATACTTTTATCAATAAATTACCTCTTAAAATTATAATTTTACATCCCATCGATAATGTGTTTCCTGTTCCACTATTGCTGTCATACAATTTCGTGTATATTATGGATCAAGGATCAACTTAACTTGTATGGTGCTCATGTAGGTACACTTATCAATATTCCAAATCTATTATGTTATCTTGAACCAATAGCCTTTTGTTTCCCTATATCCGTTCATGTGCGTGAACGTATATCTCTTAGTCTGTGCACAATCCAAGCAACGACTGTATAAACTATTAAGCGTTTAAACTCCAGAGATAAGCCTTGTGTAATAATCAGGTACATACTACGGGCTCGCAGCTTGAATGGTAAATACTGAGGGTATAAAGTCCCAGGAGTATGTTTATCTATTATCAGGCAATCCGAGGAGTTCTCTAATATTCCATACGAAATGAGCTAATAATCTGGTGATAACGCATTTACATATAAGCCGTTAAGACTTTCAGGTTGATACTTATATATGATAAAATTTAAATCCATTTCTATTCGATATTTATGTCATTTAGTAGTTTTAATAATAATTCTACGTAGATGTGAATGTCATTCCATTCAACAATTTCAAGCGACTAAGCCATGAGTTATTAACGAGTAGAATAAAAAATTTTATATTTGTGAAGCTTCAGATTCGAAAAAGAACAAAATTTTTCACGTCCTCGTGATTTTACGTTTTGTTCAATTTTCTTTATAATTTCATCTTTATCATTCACAATGGTGATGTGAGGAACCTTAAATGTGAACAAATACACCCTAATTTAACAAAAGGGAAAATACGACAAGACAATAAAAACTGTGGAAATAAGTAACTACAAACAAGGGAAAACTTATGAGAGGGGCCTGAGAGTGTATCTACCGCTGCTTTGTATTCTGCGGAGATTACATTCCATCATCATCAATTAGCTATTTGCCAAAGGGAAAAGAAAACAGCTTATAAATGCGACCACAGCCAGTCTGCAGAGGCAATGTGAAAATATAGCACAAGCACATTTTTTAATATTGTTGACACCGTCGCAAATTATGACAAAATTCTGTAGCTAATGGACCTGCTTCCGAGCCATTCACTTTACACGCCTATGAAATGGGAAATATCTCTTAAATAAGTATATACCAAAATATGTCCAATTTCTCTACTGAACATTCGAAATACAAAGTGATAAAAACTAGTGTGAAATTTGCCATTATGGTGTTTTTATTTTGTAAATGGGCGTCAACAATAAGGTAATCTTTGATGACAAATTGCAGAATAATTTGTTTTTCTCACTTCCATAATAAGGAATGGTTGTCACATCACGAATTCAATCATTTCACATAATTAGTTCTTCACATTCACATATTAATATCAATATTTACGACGCCAAAGTGTACCTCAAGAAAATGGTGTACAATACTGCTTTTCACATTTGCTCTTATTTGCGCGTATTTTAAGGACATTTATATCTCAGCCGGAAGCAAGAAAATTGTAATCTGTGCATATGACATGAGCTAAATAACATATGTACACAAACTTTCCTCATCAGTTGGATACGCAAACGAAGCTGTAGAAGAAATTGCAGAATGGTGAATCAGATAATGAGCTACTTTGGATTGGTGCATCATTAGTCACCCAAGAACCAAGGTCAAAGTATTTACCATGCAAAAAAATAGTAAGATGTATAAGTAGAAATCTGTAATTAGAAATTTTAACAATGCCATGTCTCTATATTTTCCTGACTACATGAAAAAAGATGCTCAGCGTATAAGAAATACCATAACAATAACCATATTCATAATAACCCTATTCCTGGCTGATTATTGAACTGGATTTTATGTTCAAGTTTAAGTTGATTATTATTATCATCATTCTCTTCACTGTACAATTGCTCAGCCCTTGCTGGTATTGCTCACCCAATCCAAGCGTGTGTAAATGCAAAAAATAGAGGCTCATCAGTAACAAGTATTGAAAATGACACCTTTCTGCATATCGTTGCATGTGTTTTTGTGATGACCTAGTTTGGTGAGACTGTCTAGTAGAGTTTTGGGAATCAGACCCGTGAATGGAACAATGACCGACACCTCTACCTTCTCTGCATGTCACATCTGTTCGACGTCAATTACAAGATCAGAGTAAGTACCAACTTTGCAGTCATTTTATTTGTCTGGAATATTGTTCTTTTTGGGTACAGCAATGAATGAGAAAAATCAAATGTTCGAAATGAATTTAGCGTTCATATTTTTTTGAAATAAATACAATAAATGTGCCTATTTTCTATCCACCTGTTAACAAAGCAGCAAACATTCTGAATAAATACATTGTTAACCTTCTTACCGTTTTTATTATTAAACACTAACATTTTATCTTTGACGTAACATAGTTAAAAAATGAATTGATGAATTTCTTCATTGAAGAAGCCATTTTGAATTATATTCACTTTCTATAAACATTAAAAAAATCCGGATTTTGTAACTACCATAAAAACTTCCAAGCAATTACATTTTGAATGTACCAAAAAAGAAATTTGTCGGCCCTCGCCGAACCCTCTTCAAATCCTTTGATTTGTAACATGGTCAAAGCAAACACATACAGATTTTTCAAGTAGCTCATCCTTTGCCTTTTTTTTCATCCCAACTTTCTAATTCTGCAAATGACATTTTTATTGAATCTTTTTGGCAAAAGGGTACACTTTATTGTATTTTTTCCTTGAATCCAGAGTGGCGTTATAAAAAAAGGAGAAAATTGAATTGGATGACTTTACAAAAGAGAAGCTAATTAAATATTACTTCCTACACAAACCACCGAAGCTTTTAAATTTCGTTAACTTTTGGTAAGAATACTGAGTAGCACTTTTATTACACAATTTGAGAAAGAATATTTATCTTTCTAATTCAGTCAAGATTTATGTAGTATATTAACTGCGGGGTATAATGGATACCATTTGTTTGCAGCACTACGTCAAAATGGTGTGAAGGTAATTAGGAATTTCCAATCCGTGAAATTTGATATACTCACAAACTTTCGAATCTTGGCGCACATTTGAGAAGACGAGGGAGATATATGCATATCCGCAAATCCTATTCACTCCCTTACTGCACAGAAATTATCTTTCCTTACAGTTGTTAGTGTTCTACATAAAGGATTGAGAACACATTGATTTGACTGTTGGTACAATCATTGAAAATTAGAACACTATTAGAACTATAAGAAACATTTTGGACAACATGCGTGGTAGGGTTGATTTTTTGAATATTTTGTACTGTGAAAATTTGCCATCTCAACCTTATTTTCAAGAGATGCTTCTATATATCCTTCAGCAATGTTTGATGACTTCCATCTGCTATGCCACTTTGAACTAGTTATTTTGGCACCAGAGTGAACCAATATTGTTGAAGAACACGTACGAAAGCAGTGACCAGCATATTCTGTCGGATTTACCAAGTTCAAATAAGTAGCAACTATTTTCTGCATTCTTCCAAATTGATGAATCCCTACAATAATATCCGCTTTTATATTTAAAAAAATCGGTCACTATTCATATATTCTAATTACTTATAAATGGTCTTCGAATCAGCCATGCTAATTGGAAGCTTAGATTTTAGGACTCCTACATTGTGTAGAGTCAGACAAAGTTACAAAATACTTCAATTAAATTGATTGACATGAATGAAAACTGCCAATAATTTCCAATCACTCAATATTTTTTATGGCTGTTAAATAGAATATGATGTATAAACGCATAATTATCTAATTGGTAGCTGGAATTCACTATTATTATTACATTATTGATGTTTTCTGGAACAAACAGGGAACTACATATTTGCAATTTACAGTGTACGTAAATTAATTTAATTAAACCTTCCAATAATATATGATGATACGCGCTAAATAAATCACATTTTATGCAATTAATGAATAATATCAATTACAGAGTATTACATATTATATCGTACACAAAAAACTTATTTAAATTAATTCGCCAATCGAAAATTGTGTTATTGGAAATATCAACAAAAGCACAGTAAACTGAAATAAACAGGAATGTGATAATTAAAACGATTAGTTTGTATTACATAATTATTTCATGGGTATTCACGTGAAGAAGACGATGACGTAATTTCTAGTTACTTTCCCGTTCAACAGAATAAACATAAATTCACCAACCGTGAATTCAATTTAATACTCAACGGAGAGTTCGATTTACAGCTAACAAGTTGCCACGTTGTCAAATCGGATTCATTCAACGTTTATTATCATTACATTTTCATTATATTATGATTACATTTACATTGGATAAATTCAATTACTTCAATTTCCTATAATGATGTCCATGTAACCACATTATTGACTTTCATATACGCATGCTCCAAAAGTGTTTCATCTGTCATTCCCAGGTTTGTTTTTATTGGAACTTTAGTTCTTTACGTCAGGTTATGTTTGAGCGACCGGGGGTCGCGACGCAAAAGATCTGACCGTTACGTTACGTTATGTTACGTTGCTTTGTTATGTGCCTTGCTTGCTTGCTTGTGCTCTCCTGAGTCTCTCTCTCGTTTACGAAGCAGCGATTCATATGCTTCGGCCAGGAATCGAACCCGAGCCGCCCGCGTGGAATGCGAGCATTCTACCACTGAACCACCGATGCTATATTAAAATTCTATGCAAAGCTGGTATTCGCAGTGCTGGTGATCTACTTGAATTTGTTCGGATAAATTTTCACTATTATTTCCATTTTTTTGCGCGATTGATCTTTTTGTTTACTTACAGCATCGGTTGTCAGGACGGTAGGTTGTGTTAACTGGTTTCTAAGTAAGTATGTGATTTACTTACCGTTCAGGCGTTGCAAAGTAATAAATAGCATGAAAACAATTCCACCAAAATGCAAAATATATTTTAAACTGATCGAGAAGTATAAATGTCACTTTTGACATTTCGTTCATTTCGAAGAAATTTGAATTATTTTATTCGGAATTTATTTCAATACGATCACGCAAAAAATGGTATAAGCATCTCGAGCGTTAAGGGTAATTACAACGTTTGCATGTAGATTCCTCTCGTTAAATTGGACAAAATGATATGAGGATTAAGGGGTCTAGCACATTTACTTTTAGAAAAACAGGGTGTTGAAATTTTGAAAACTTGAATGTTTTGATTCCATAACTTTAAAATGGATGGATAAATTGTTTTGACATTTGGCAGGTTGTTTTTAAATGTAAAAGGGCATATTTTGATAGAAATAGTAGTTTGTGCAACTAGGGTGGATATAATAGCCATGTCGCACGAGGACGAAGTCTGAACACGACGCCGTAGGCGGAGTGCTCAATAGTTCAAGTGCGATATGGACAATCCACACGAGTCGAACAGCATATTTTTTCTACGACCCACTTAAGAAAAAATCTATAAAAAAATTTCTATAAACTGTAATATAACTTCAAATTGAAAATTTAACAATCCAATTTTATTTTTCCACTAATTTTTTTGTGGTAAACGTACAGTTCTTGTAAGTCCAATTTGTATAATGCTACGGTTTCCCTTTTTAAATATACGATGCTGTTATAAGTAGATGTTGCCAGTCGGACTCCCTCATGAAGGGTACCGTACCATTATCTATAATAATGAATATTCCGCTAAATATTTGAAACGTCTACCTGTTGTCGTTATTAATATCAAGCAGAATAATTATTTAAAAATAAAATTAACAATAAAAAAAAATTCTTCACGGGAAATCTAACCGGGTCTACCGCGTGAGAGTCTGGTTTGCTTACTACTAGACCACCAAGGAATATGCAAATTGTTTATCTATAACGTCAGATGTATTACATAATTTTTGCTTAAAAGGAACTTGAGTTCCTACCGCAATTGTCACTTTGACAGCGGCGAAAATTAGCTTTAACTTTTACAGCGACAAATACACTAGTGGTTTTTTCACTTATTCATTTCAATAACTGCGTTTTTAATAATTGTACATTAAAGTAAAAATGTGTTTTTTTTAATGTTTCATAAATAAAGTTTGCATTGATATGTTTCCAAATTTCTCATTCATTAAATTGTCCTGCCGAATTACACTCGAGGTTTGTATTGATATTATGGGTAAATTTGTGTTGTTCAAATTCTAAACTGTTTCCTTTAGCAATTTGACGAGAATAACTGGACAGTGTTATTCCATAGTGTGTTAACCCACAAAAATTGACAAATCGACCTTTGATTATTTTTGATTGCTAAAATTAGTGAAGCTTCCGTTAGCAAAAAAATTTTTTGAAAAAGAAAATTTTTTTTCAAGAAAATGTTAAAAAATTCAACCCACATTTTCCGTTAATGACGTATATATTTCACAATATTGTTTTAAGTTCCGTAGCTCGGTATTACATTATTTACACATATATATAATATTGCTTTAATGTATCAACCACCACCTAACTCACTACGGCAAAATAACAGTCGATAATATAAAGTACTGTTTTAATTTGAGAGATTATGTGAACCCTCCATAACTTATTATTCCAAAATTCGACTACTGTTATTCAAAATGCTTTAAATCTATTCTGGGTTGAAATATTATGGCAAAAATCTGTTCGCCTTTTGGCTTGTCTATTTACGGAACCGAAATATGTTATGTGGGTTAACACTGTATGGTGAAATTTCAATTAGGACGAATAGGACGAATTGAATGTTTTAACCAACTCTTGAAGAGTTAGAATACCAGCATAAAGAGTATTTACATAAGGCATCCAAATTGAGACAACAATTGCGCAATGATTTAAAATTTGCTAAAACTCACGATTGTACGGAAACACTTACATTTGACTTTGAAAAAACGCATGCTTTACCACGACTACCTACAAGCATTATTTATTACAAAAGGCAGGTAAACTTGTATAATTTGGGAATACACAGTGCTACTACTGATCGAGGTTTCTTCAATGTCTGGTTGGAACCAACTGCTAGTAGAGGCTGCCAAGAAGTTGGTTCCTGTTTAAGGAAACATATAAATGAGTTCTTAAAACCTACAGCGACACATTTTATTTTATGGTCTGATGCTTGCGGAGGCCAATACAGAAGCATTAAATTAGTAGTAATGCTTCTTCATATTCTTGAAAATCATACAAAACTGGAAAAAATTTCTTTAAGGTTCCTCCAACCAGGACATACATTTTTTTACCCAATGATTCCGAATTCGGAGACCTGGAATGTGCTCTGAAACTTCAAACACGACTTTATACAGACGATGACTATATTCACGTGATGGCAACTTGCAGACGACGAAATAAATTTACAATTAACAAATTGGGAAAAGATGATTTTTTTTTCTTTTGAACCTTTATTAAAGACAATTATTAACCGTAAGGTTGACATCAATGGAATAAAAATAAGCTGGCTGAATACTTTTGAAATTGAAATGAGAAAAAGACAGCCTCTACTGCTCTTTTTAAATCAAACATTGATTCGAAGACTGCGCAACACGTAGATATTGGAAAACATTTGAAAAATAAAAAAATGAAGTATCTTGAAGATATTGAATTACCCTTGCTATGGCCCAAAGGGAGAAGCTTGTCTTCTGCCAAAACAAAAGACTTAAAGGACATATTAAAATTAATTCCTTCTGACGCTAAGAGTTTCTTTTTGTGTAATACAAGAACGTCTTCCTTTAGTGATGACGTCGAGGATTTCGGAGAAACACTAGATTTTAAAGTTGAAGAAACCGCAGATGAGGATTAGCAACTCTTCTAATTTCTTATATTCGGTTTTTTTGAATTAAAAAAATTTTTTGTAATGTTTTTATTTCATTTGTTAGAATTGAAAATATTTATTTGTTCAATAAAACTTGTTTGATTTTGAAAATTTAGTAGTGTTAAATAATCTGTTTATATTACATTTTGAATTAAAACCATTATTAATCGCAATATTTTCACTCTCTTCACGTTCTTGATACTATCTATATTTTCATAAAATATTATATTCCTCAAGTTAAGCCACACGGAAAACCGAAGGTTAAGTTTTTAAATTTATATTTCAATATAGTGTTAAGCTCCTTAACCGAAAACAAATTTTCAGACAATCCTCTATTTTCATTTTGCCATTATGTGTTATGTGGCTTAACATTTTTTATCATTGATGAAACATACTGAAAATGCTATAAGTGAATTTTGCAATAATAAACTTTTGCATTTTATAAATGTAACATGATAAATATTGCAATATACGAATCATTTTCTAGTGTATTTAGGTGTCTCTTATTGAAAACCGGTCAAATATTGCTTTTAATAAAACCTAATTAATAAATCTAAACCTTTTTTGTCAGTTAAACTTTAAACGGGTCTAGCTCAAAATGGCTGTGATGTGGGTTGAAACAGTATGGTATAACACTGTCCAACTGTCAACTATTAAAAACACGACACCGAAGGTGGAGTGTTTTTAGGTTGACAGTTATTAGAGTCAAATTGCTAAAGGAAACAGTTTCTCATTAAACAACCCAAATTCACCCGAAAAAATACAAACCACTTGTGCAATTATAAGTGATAAAAATAATAATGATTGCTTCAATTGCCCAAAAATACAGTGCATACAAATGGAGATATGAAAAAATTCTTTATAATGCTACACAGCAGTTTGCCAAATGACAGGGTTCAAATTTCTTGAATGCATCAAAAATTTACTCTTACACTCAACTAGTTACCAAATACCTCTTCAGTAACTTTGTATACAACTCAAAAATAAAGACAAACTACAAAAATGAGTTAAAATAGTGAGAAATCCACTGCCAAGAAGATAATATCGAATCCAATATAACTTGATGTAACATGAAATTTTTATGACAAAGAAAAAGATAACATTTCATTGAATTTAAATAGGTAATGTCTATGGGCACCATTTTTCGCTACACTTTCAAGTTACCATCAAGAAAATTACTTTTAATATCACATTTAAATCCAATCAAGGTGAGTACTTTTGAATAATCGGGTATCCAGTTGCAAATCCTAACTATATTCAATGGAAAGCAGTCCTCAAATAAGGCGGTCGAATGAATAGGCATCGTTAAGCGAACAACTTGTCTCAGGTTTAAATTGTGTACGTCGGTTTTAAATGTGAGTTATTGTACAAGCACGGGGATTTCAAGTGTATGTAAGATTTTATAATATAATACACAATACCTTGCGAAGTTCCTCCAAATTAAGCCACTGCAAATATTTATAATAGAATCAAGTGGGTGCTCTTCTTCTCAATCCACAAATAAATATGTTGCAATAGAGCTGTAATACGCTGTAATCTTAGTACGTCTCTTTAATAGTCTAGGCCCAAAAACAATATCGCTATAATTTAACTGTGATAATACGATAAGGCACAAGGACTTCAAACTGGACTTCCTTTTCTTGGAAATTTGTTCCGCTACTCTGTTACCCAGGATTCTGGTATGTCCCGTGTACTCGAAGGTCTGTTGCTGTGAATTTTCAGTGGACATTTGCTACGAAAGCTTACTAAACATGGCCCCTGCTAAACCATCTAGCTAAAGAGGGTACGGAACCGTTTTGTGAAATCACAAAGAATTACATAAGAGATGAAGTCGGGAACTGGCTAGTTAAGGAACAAAAAATGAATGGAGGAACTTTCATGCAGGCTGTTGAAACTGGGTAAGGAAAATTTGGAGACGGTTACCGTTCTGGTGACTGAACACTATACCCTGAGAAATCATTTGCACAGGATGGACAAGATAAGTGAACCTGTGTGCAGAAAATGTGAACTTTACGATGAAACATCTACTCACATACTCTGCTTTTGTGAGAAATTTTAATGGCTTAGTCGGAAGCATTTTGGAGTGGAAATAATAGTACCATCACAACTATTAAAGATTTTTCCATATGAACCCAGCGCGCTCGCTTCGCTCGCGATATCAATCAATCCAGATCTTTGAATTATGAAATTCATCGATAAGCATACTGACTTCCCTTCCCCTTTTTGGAAAACATCATAATATGAAATAAAAATCATTTTATACTAATGTCTATCTATATACAAACATGTTTATTCCCTTCCCCTTCTCGAAATATACCTACTTATCGGGACATTTAACGTTAATTTCCAACTAAACATCACAAAAATATACATAATTCTTTATTTTTACTCTAACGTCATAAAATATACACGTACCAAGTTAGTATCTGTGGAACATACAATATTATGTCCAAAAAAGTACATTTTCAATACATACATTTTAGATCATGAAGTTAGTGAAAAGATACATCTGAAATCTTGGTGTTATTTCCAAGCCGTAACGAGCTATGGAAATGAAAGCTGGCAACATTGCCCATTCTCCGCTCTTTCTTAAATTTGTGACCATCCGATATCAAGACAGAATTGTCAAAAATTGTCAAATATTAAAAAAAATGGCGGATTTTTGCGTATTTCAATTATGAAAAACATAATAGAAATTACCGATTTAAAATTATGAAAAACATAATAGAAATTCAAGAATTAAAATTATTGAAAACATGGAAGAAATTCAATTAACATTATGTTTTGATGTTGCCTATTCTGCAGTAATGCATTTACTATACGATTTCAGGTACTTGCATTAGATTAGTATAGGCAACCTCAATACATAATGGAAATTGAATTTCTATTATGTTTTTCATAATTTTAATTCATGAATTTTTATTATGTATTTCATAATTTTAAATCGGCAATTTATATTATGTTTTTCATCATGGAAATTCCTGTATCATTATTATGAAAAACATAATTTTAATTCATTAACAGAATAATTAGGGAATAAACATTTTTGAAAGAAGAGATATTTTCGTTTTTGTTTTTAAAACGATGTTATTAAATACCAAAACGGCACGCCATAATAGGGCTTTCTATTAAAAAAAAATCGTTGCAAAATTCCGAGGGTCGCGAACCTTACCGGACCCGATAATCCTGATGGGTTACAAAAAAAGTTTTTTCATTTATGTTCGTTCGAATTAGCATGGCGTGGAAATGAAGCTGCTAATTATTATGATATTAATTACTTCAAAAAAGAATATGATAATAAAGTTAATTTACTGGCGGGGTAGAATATAATCCATTCTTTTCCAAAACGACGCAAGGAGGATCAAAAGGTTTATCTGGTAGTAAGTGGCTGGTAAGAAATAATGCTAACAACAATTTGTGTCCCCTTCGTTTATTTTTAAAAATTATTGAAAAAAGAGAATCCAATCCTTATCGTTTAACAACAATCAGATTATTTTTAACAGTACATCCAAATTGGGAGAAATGAATATGGTACAAAAATTCACCATTTGGAATTACTACAATTTCAAAATGGACGGAAATATCGGCAGAACCAATTGGTATAGACAAAAAAAAAATAACCAATCATTCACATAGAGCTTCTGCAATATCTGCATTAGCAAAAGAAGGAGTTGGTGAACAAGGAGTAATTAAGCTTACAGGACATTATTTTGCCCATTCTTTGAAACAATATTTACAATTAAATGAAGAACACCATTTCCAAATTATAGAGAACCTTCGAGAAAATAAAAATAAAGAAAAGGAATCCTCAGTTTCTTACTCAAATTCATCACAGGTTATGATGCAAAACAATCCCCAAAATAATGCTACAACGTACAATTATAATAATTGTACTTTTTACATAATAGGTAATTTTTTTTTCATAATGTTATTATTTTTTTGGCTTTGTATAATTGAAGTTTGCAATAAATAAAACGTTCAAACACATGATTTTTTAGTTTTTCTCTCCTGAAATAGTCATGTCGAATACCACTTAATTAAAAATTTTGTGAGGTAAAATTTTTCTCTGGTCGTATTCAAGTTTGTTGCTCTTAGGCAATTTTGCGAATGACATTTAAAAATGTCATTCGCAAAATTGCCAAGCAACAAACTTTCATGACAATCGAAAAATTTCGCCGACAAAATTTTCACTCTTGTGGTATTATATATGAAAAAATACCCTTCGTATATCGTGCCTCCCGTTATTCTTGATATGCACTTATCCTTAGTAACTTTTTTCCGCACATAAATAAAATTTTTTGTCTATTCAGTTTTTGCTCTAAACCTGCAATATATATTCTAATAAGAGAAGGCGAGAGTCCTATAGTACGAAAAAGCGTTTTTTTTACAGTTCAGTAACCAACTTCTGGTAGAATATTAATCCTAATAATAGGAACAAGAGGTCGGCCGTAAATAATTTCTGGAGGCCGACATTTCCACGCATAAAACAAACTTCAGGAAAGGAATTCCAGACCTTGTCGGGTTTATACTCCAGGCAATGGAGAAGATGGAAAGGATGCAAAAGATCGAGAAGTTTATAGTCTAAATAAGTTTCTAATGTTCCTACATATAATTCCAATTTTGTGGATTTGGGTCTGAGTCAATACGCTGGAAATTAATTAGGAAGTTCTTTTCTTTGTTGGAAGAATGTTATCATTGGAAGAAGTCCGTTGCCATAGTCAGGACCATTTGGACGGTATATATTGAGAGAAAAATGTAAGATAAGGAACATAGATAAGATACTTATTATGTACAATTGATTTATTATTATAGTCAAAAGTAAATTTAACGTCAACTTTTCCAATTGTTATAACAATAACAACAACTCATGTTTCGAAGTGCTTTTAGTACTCATCCGAAATAAACTACTGTTCTCAGCAACACCTGAAACTCAACACCAATAAAGCTACTATCACTTGTACGCTTCTCTTTGTTTCCTTTTATTTTTCTACAATACGGTTTACACTTGAAAAATGAACTCAGTTCACTTGTCTGCAGTACATACCGAGAAATCTTTTAATATAATGGTTTAAACGCTTCTTGTTTACCCGTGGGAAATATATGCTGCTTTTTCTCTCCAAAACTATTATCCTGATAAAGGTTCTTTGCATTGTCTTTTTCTCTTAGTAGAGTCTAATTGCATACTGTGAACGCTTAAGGATTAGGGAAATCTCATTTGTTTGGGAAGTTTAAAGATACAACTTAAATTGGAATGAATTACCAAACAACAATAGTATATTTATCCACTATGGGAATTCAATTTGAGATAAGAGGCTATTTAGTCAATTTTATCAGTTGTTATGTTCTATTAAATATTGGTTCTTTTTAAGATCTAGCTATTACGAAAAAATTGAATTGATCATAGGATTTAAACTAGTAATAAGAAGATAACAGGATCAAGGATCGATAGCTGAAGGAGAGGGTTGGTCCACATGAGCTTCGTGAAAATTTGGAGTAATGCTTTACCTCCAAACATCAAAAGTTCATTTAATTTCAATAAATGTTGAGTTTTGAGTTTAGGGAAATAACGTTTGCTTAGCGCGACTGGCATACTCAATACTCTCCACCATTTTTTCCAAGCTAAAGCAGATGAATTTCATAATTGCAAGGCCGCTCTTCAAAATATTGTATCAGTTCATTTACTGCCTCTTGATTATTTATTTTTATAATGCAATTGTTTTTATCATCATCCATACTTTAGTCAGAACTTTCTGCAGAGGTCTGATTATTCGTAGATATAATGTCATCCATAATGTTTTTCCAACATCTTATCCACTACTGTATTTTTTCGTTGTCCACTTTCTCCAAACATTTACAAGTCTATTGGTGCTATAGGTCCATAGGTTTTTATTAATAACTCCACCTTCATTTCAGATATTACTGTCATAAATTCTGTGTCATTCTGCAGTATTAATTGCCAAAATGAATTATTTTCTCTACTCCTGTTTTATAATATACTTGAGAGACTAAATTTTTATTATGATACATATTTTTAAGCCAATAGGAATGCGACATTCGCACAATATTTAATATAGCCATGGATACCTAGTTGACATTTCTGAAATTAATTAAATTAGGTCCGTTCTCTGCAATAAAAGTGTAGCACTGAGCTACACGATTTCATTTCTTTTAATTATGTTTTAATGCTTCTTGCATTATACAAATGCAATATACATAGATAGTCCCAAATTTAGCAATTTTACACGCATTTTTTCACAGATAGACCTGAATTTTTCAAAATTATATAGCTCAGTGCTACACTTCTATTGCAGACGAACAGACCTATTAAGTGACACTTAATTTGACAGCTGTCAAATAATTTTGATTTTCAAAAGTAACTAGGTATATTTTAAATTAATTAAACTAAATAATTAAATTGTATCAAAATAATGAGTGATAACGAAGAATTTTCTCTGACGTATAAATATCTTATACATGCACAAAGAAGATTAAAGAATTAATATTATTATATTCAAAAGTTTTAAATTTATTTGTTGTACAATTTGTAAAATTTATTTGTTAAAGTTCCTTTCATTGTTCTTGTTTTTTATAATAAATGATAATTATTAATTAAATAATTCTTATTAATCGGAGTAGAAAAAATATTGTATGCAACTTTCATGTAATGGCCATTAATCCTACAACATGCTCGTGTATTAAATTACATGATAGTTTCATAAAATACTATTATAAAACGTCTTATTTTATTGTTTGTCTTTTTCACTTCATCAATTGCCTCTTCAAAATTCAGACATATTTAAAGTCCTATGAAGTCAAATTCTCCTAATAGTTAAAGCATGAGGTCTTCCCTATCAAACCTCTTCATAAAGTCTTTATAACACCTTGATCCATTATTTGGTCAATTGATGTCAAATTCAGAGGAAACTATAATATTATGTTTCCATTTGCTGAGTTAATTGGTTCTTGATGTATTGTATGAAACTATGTGAAGCTCATTTAGGCACTATTTTCAGTCTGCAGCAAGTGATCTTTTCAGTATCGCTATCCAATAAACTCCAGTCCTGTGTGCCTTCTACCGTGAAAAAACATTAGATACACTTTTTAAAACTGGTACACGATCATAATGTGCATATGTGCAGTTTCGTGTTTATTTATTTTCAAAGGTTAATTGAAGATGTTATGGACAATTATCTTTCATATTTCATGAACAAAAAATTGAACCAAAAAGTGAATTCTTGTTTAAAATTGATTTTATATTTCCAGTTAAGATGGAACAAATTAGAGCCCCGAAAACACTTGCAACACAATGGCCAGTGAGGTATTTTTGAATTCCTTCGCTCATCAACCATGTGATGAACAAGCTGGTCGAATAAAAAGAAGCTAGATTCTTGTTTAATCGAAATAGTTCTATAAACCTTCTGTCGTGCAGGTTGAATGAGTCAGTACAGTCCCGCAGAACTTTTTTTTCTAGCCGATTTTCATACATCCTCTCTACGTTTTCTAATTGATTGAAAAGGAACCGTTGAGTTGGAGTGGCACTTTGTAAGTACTTCAACGATAAAACATTTCCATAACCTCTTCAATTAACTTTTGAAAATAAATAAACACAAAACTGCACATAATCTGAAACTACTTTAAAATTTGAAAATGTTTAAATTTCTTTTCTCAATGCCTGCAACAGGAATAAACCATACGTACTTTCACGAGAGAAAGGGAAATGGAAAGATAATTCTCTGAGATAGAAAGACCTTCTCCGGTCTCTCTTCTCTTCCTTTATTCATTTGCTCTCGATTATAATCGTTTAGCTGCGAAAACAGACGAATGTGTTTGTGGAGTACCTAATAGCGAAAAGAAGCGATTCTCTATCGTTGAAATACTACTCCTGGAGTAGCTAAGTGCCACTAACTGCCACTCCAGGGTGCCTATTCTCCAATTGGAGAGAGCTAGTGTCTGAGAGCTTACTCCCACGAGATCTTTCTCTCTGTCGCTGCTCACTTGTGGGTGAGCTCTCTCTTGGAGCTCTCAATTAGAATAGAAACCCAGATCCGAATATTTTCTTGATAGAGACTTCTTTTCAGTAGTCGTTATCTTATGAAAACCATTATTGCAAGTTTAAAATACAACCTTTCAGATACTTTCAATAACCTCAGCTCCCAAGTGTGCATATAACACCACAAAATTTCTCATGTGAATCAACAAACTTATAACGCCAATCTCCATCCACTGTAATTTTTTCTACCGATAAAAATCATGTTAATAGTTTTCACTATAAAGGAACGTTGAACAATGTTCTAAAATTTATTTCAATGAAACTTGAACACTTTCTGGAGACTTTGTTCCCTGTAAACTTCGCCCTATATAATTCAACCTCGCTGGAAAATCGATTTTACTACATGATATATTGGATTTGTAAATGAAACTTTATTAAAATTCTTCAAAACCGGAAAGCTATTATAAAAGTATGTCGGAAGGTGTAAGACTGTGCCAATTTTTTCCTATTAACCCAGTGAAATAGGAAATACTGGCTCTGAGACTGAGAAACGGCTGAATTCTGAGTTGTAGTTATAGAAACGAAAAGGGTCGGCGGCATTTTATTCGAAATTTGGGCGTTGACGCGTCACGGGGGATTAGAGCAAATCTTCCGGTGGGTTTCTCTAGCTGCACCAGCGCTAGGACCGAATCAGGGTTATGGTCGGAAAGGGACCGAAAGAAAATCAACGAGAATAGTATTAAAGCTCGATTATAACTGACGCTGGAATCAAAATTTATTTACCGAAGGGAGATTATGTGGGTTATATGGTATCTTTTACGGCATTCGATTTTCAGGTAAATGCATTCGTTTATCTGGATTCCTTGAATTCTTTTCTGGCTATTTTCAGTTAACTATTAATAACACTATCCCACAAGCGTGATAGAAATGAAATGGAAAAAGAAATTTATGAATATGTTCATAGCAGTAGACGAGTTAGTATTTGTCGTCTGTTAAATACACAACTTAGACGTATTATATTTCAATTTATTCTTAAGACAATATTCATAGTGATGTTTGGAGAAAAGACGTAGTCGCAGGCCGCTTTTTGCTGAGTGGGATGTCCTTAAGTGTTTCACTGAGGTCATTTTGTAGAAAGCTGGTGTGAGTAATTTTATTGAATGGTTCTTACAGATAATCTTGCCCAATTAACTAGTCGCCTATCAATTTAATCCGAACATTGAGTGGGAGAATTTCAGGTAGGTGATTATTATGGGAATTTATGATGATTAGTCTTGAAAAATGTGGAGAATATGTTTTTGAGAGATCCGCGGATTCCAAAATAGAAGATCTTGAAGACGTAGGATGTAGCAAAGGTACAATAATGTATGCATTTTCAAAATTCGCCATACACCAGTATGGGTGATATTTAGGGTATTAGCTTATTTCTGGGTGTTAATAAATTTCATCCAGTATAAACATATCTTGCTTCTACAGAATAGGCGTGACGATAGATTTTGAAATACTCTTCCGTCATATGGGTACACATTCTCTATTTACGAAAAAACCTTTATTTCGGTAATAAACTGAAGTTTAACGATGTTTGAAGCCATTTCACTGATATTCTTTATAGTGCGCGAAAACAGCTCGCAGGTGTCATGGCGTCGGCTCTCACGTCACGCCTAGGTGAACATGTCATTGTGTCTATGCGTAGCGAAGAAAGTAAACAAAACATTAAATAAATTCGTGTCATGAAAATGAATTCCAAAGTTTATAAGTGGTGTGCAGTACCGCAGTGTAAAAACACATCAATAAAAACACCCAACAATGTGTTTGTACATATTCCAAACAAGAAAATGATAGATAAGAGATAAGTGGTTGAAGTTCGAAAGGCGAAACCCGAACGACGTAGTCATGAATTGTCCACTTTATTTCTGTGAAGACCACTTGTGAGTATGTTATCCTATTATATTTATATTTCTTAAACTTAAAACGTTTGTTTGACCTGAAATAGAAGAAATATTGAGGCTATATGAAATATCTAATTTATTGAGGTTATGCTTGTTTTGGTCTTGTCTATAATTCTTATTATCAATTTCAATGGTTCACCTAGCTTTTTGCAGTTGCCAGATGATATGGAAAATTATATGCAGTATCATGTGATGGGGTCAGTATCACAAGTACGTATGAAACCAGGATGTATGCCCCATAAATTTATATGCCAACCTATGAAAGTTAAATAAACTCGCATGAGCTTAAAACTAGTTTGATTATATCTAAGTTGGTTGTATCTAGGGTGAAGATAAATACAAAATTCACTTACAAGGGAGTTTTCACCTTTCTAAACACAGACGAGCAAAATTCTTGATTTGTTGCGAGGAAATCGCCCAACATCATTATATCAATCCTGGGCAAATTTGAGCTATTTGCCTTAACAAAGCTTGGTTTCATTGTTATAGTAGAGTGGAGACAATAAATCACACGTGAAATAATAAAAGATCAATCCAAATGCGTAATCAGTCGTATTCACAACAACAAAACACAGAAAATGAGTGTATTGAGTATTGACTGACAGCGGTGTTTACCTAAGCGTGACGTCATGCGCTGTGATTCGTGTTTCAGTCAAAATGGCCGATTGCAGTATTTTTATATTTTATTTTATTGAAAATGTTAATAATCTGAATTTTTTAAATAAAACTAAAGCAGTGTTTTGAATTTTTTTGATGTGAACTTTCCCCTAAAACCATTATGTCGACGATTTTTTGATACTGTCGTCATGCCTATTACCTACCACTTGTCAAACCATACACAAAGTGGTAGCTGGTCATTGGGAGTGCAGGTAAATAACAAAAATTCAAGTCTCCAACTTCTTTTAAATTTAAGGAAATAAATAGAAACTTTATTTAGCACCTTTTAGGAGTGATATCTCCCAAAGGGATGGGCTAAGGATATTTTGTCATGAAAGGACCCATTATAATACATTGCAGTTTGATATGAGGTGGTCAGTTTCAATATTAAAACTCATGTCCTCTTTTACTACCAGGATTCCAGGAATGTGAATAAACAATGATAAAACATAATTGAATTTTCCGCCATTATCTGGAAAATGTTATTTTTTTATATTTTATCCATTCCTTTCAACTGTTTTATTCATTGCACTCGGATTTCATATAAATAATGTCCAATGAACATTAGTCATTGACGTGTACGACATTCAAATGAAAAGTTTTTCCAAAGATATTCCACCAAATAAAGGAATTATTTATTGGTTTCCGATTTGCATGAACGCTCAAAGATTTATGCAGCAACTGCTGTTTTCGATTTCAACGTGCGCTGAACCTTACAAATAATGACAATTCAAAATCCAACGCTCTGAGACGATGTACACCGATCTGGTATTCCTCGAATTCGTACGTGTACAAGCAACTTTCTTTCGCGAACGTGAACTGATTTCTGAGAACAGCATTCTTTTGGAACACATCGCATTTAGTAGGAATTTGATTCCTTGTCTACTATATCCCAATTTGGTACATGTATGTAGATGACATATACCTAAGCTTGTTTTGTAGGTAGTGAACGACAATTGAATATATTTTCCAACAAAATTTATAATTCACATCCGAATACTAAATGTACATAAGAAGTTTGAAATGATAACTTTTCAATTCTTGATTTGAAAGAGTCAATACTATATAATTCTAATCATCCTATGGCATATATTATAAATCAATGGCATACTATAATTAAGTGATACGTAGAGCATTTTCAGATCCTAGCAACCAATATAATTAATACAATTGCATGTAATAAATGAATTAATCAATTAAAACGAGAAAAAAAGTGGCATTCCAACTAAAGATTCGTGACAAAACTGGAGAAATACAAAACCATCACTTATGTTGGTGATATTTCTAATGATTTCGTTAAAAATGTGGAAACAAAAATATAAACATTCGAAAAATTTGGGATAGGTATATAAACTCAAATGCCTACTGGTCAAACCAGTCGGAAATTTGAAATAAGACACTATCTCCAGGTAAATCCCATTACGCTCAACATCTTGACACCAAACAATAATTAACACCCAACACAGAACTAAAAGTACTGCATATTTTTGATAGGAAAACAAGAACTAGATTTTCCTGAAGAACTAGAAATTTGAAAACGCTTACGAGACCCACAATATGAAGTCGTCAATGAACAGATAAATATGGGGACCTCCCCACTATTAAACTGTATTCTCATGTTCGCGTCAATACTACATTCTCCCCACTGCAACCTTTTTTTACGTGGGGTTCTGCAAGGATTTGTTCTGGGGCCATTGCTATTCCTGTTATATACTGCTGATCTCCCAAAGCATATAAAAAACAACTGTTTTTACGCAGATGATGCTGAAATAAATTCAAATTATACAAAACATCACCGGTCTCTATCAGACTTAAGTGCAGTGTCTAAATGATTACCCGACTGGTTGTTACATACTATAGTCGTTCTATTCTATGTATAAGTGAAAACGATACGAATTTATCTTACTACATGTACAATAATGTTTTGAAGACCGTATTATCACAATGTGATCTCGATGTTGTCATAAACAAAGACTTGTCCTGGTGTGATCATATTCTTTTGGTGTGCAATCTTTTGGTAAAGTGCCACCGTCAACATTAATTACGTTATACTCGACCTACGTTCGTCCTCTTTTGCGGACCTGTATGGTGTCCTGTCTTAACATCTGATCAGAATAAACTGAATAACTGAACTGAATAAACAGAAAATGTACAAGGGTGATCCATAAGACTTTCATACAGCAGAATACAACCTAGTTATGAGCAACGTCTTGCTTAAGCAGAACCAACGTCTTTTAGTGGACGCAGACAACGTGGTGACTTATCTGTGTCTGTAGAGTGGGGAGGGTGAGTGTAGGCTCATAGCACTTAGGCCACATGTGACCCATTGTACATCCTCCCGAGGGGTTGTCCTCCTAGGTCATCGTCCATCCTGTCCTTCCCAGGAAGGTGGACAGATCACTAGGAGACATCTCCTTTATATCGGCAGGTGTAGGCCAAGACTCACCGAACACACAGTCTCTTATTGACGATAACTCCGGACACTCGCATAAGACATGTCTGACAGTTTCATCTTCCTGTTCACACATCCTGCATAGGGGTGTGTCCACTAGCCCCATAGTATGGAGGTGTTTCCTTAGTTGACAGTGACCAGTCAGTAATCCTGCTGTTAAACGTAGGTTGTTCCTGTTCATTGCCAAATATTTCTTCGGCGCTAGCTTCCCAGGGTCGCCCAGGTTGATACTAGCAAGACTGCAACCTTTGACTCCATCCCACCTCTTACGGGATTGAGCATAGGTGTATCGTTTGGCTAGTTCCGCAATTGTCGAAGTCGTTAGGCCGTAGGTGTCACTGGGTCCTGAAATGTTCAGTCCAGCCGCTTCCCTGGCTGAAGAATCAGCAATGCGATTACCTTTACTCCTATTGTGCCCTTCAGCCCACCTCAGGATAATATTGTTATCTGCCGAGGCGTTAGCTGCCATAGTGAGACCAATCATCACTTATGATGCCATTGCGTGGAGTAGTAAAACTAGCCTATCGACGACGAGAGAAAACTTCTCCAAAATTCAAAGACTAGCCTGTATATGCATTACAGGAGCAATGAGAACATGCCCAACGGCAGCCATGGAAGTGATTCTCAACCTCACCCCTTTACATATGGTGGTGGAAAGTGTTGCAGAAAGAACAAGATAGAGACTAAGTAGAGAGGGAATCATTAAAAAAGAAAACACTTCCTCACTTCTTAGCAATCAGACAACCTGGGACATGCCACAAGACGGCATGATGAAAAAGTATAGCTTTTCAAAGAAATTCGTTACGGAAATGAGCAACAAGAAGGAATGGGATCCAAATACCATCACCAGACTTGGAAAGAATGCCATTCAATGGTACACAGACGGCTTAAAAGCAATAGAAGGAGCTGGGATAGGAGTGTTCGGGCCAGGAACCAAACTCTCTGAAAGCTTGGGAAAAACCCCAAGTATTTTTCAAGCGGAAATCCACGCCATAAGAAAGTGCGCCCGGTTCAATATTGATAAAGGATACAGAAGACAAAGGATTATCATAATGTCGGATAGTCAAGCAGCCATTAAGGCACTGAGCTCTTGTGTAATCAGTTCCAAAATGGTGTGGGAATGCCTAGACAAACTCAATGAACTAGGCGAGAACAACATAGTCACCCTACTATGGATTCCAGGACACACTGAAATAGAAGGAAATGAAATAGCAGATGAACTAGCAAAGAGGGTGACTGAAATACCTTTCTGGGGGCCCGAACCCTTTTGCGGAATTAGCCCCAATGTAATATTGGAAGAAATAAGTAAAGCCGAGAAAAAAAGAAGATCTGACCATTGGAAAGATCTAGTAGGGCTTATACAATCAAAGATTCTTCTGGAATGGAAGAAGAAACATCCATCTACATACTTTCCAACTGCACAGCACTTCAGAATCCTAGAGCACAGCACCTGGGAGATTACTGGATAGAAGAGGAACATCTGCCTAAGTTGAAGCCTGCAGACATCCTAAAATTCCTCCGGGAAATAGGACTAAAGGAACTACTAGTTTCTGAGACTCTCCTCAGAAACTGAGTAGAAGTAAGGGGGCACAATAGATCTTTTAGGTCTCAGTGAATGTCACCCCAAAAATCACACATACACATTCCCTGGCTGAAGAATCAGCAATGCGATTACCTTCACTCCTGTCGTTATCTGCCGAGGCGTTAGCTAAATCTTGGTGGAACAGTCTACCCAAGTAACATATTTCATTTGCCAAGCAAATAATGCTAGATCGAAGCAAATAATTCAGAAAAAATGCTTAAGTTTAGCATATTCTTAGCATTATTTTATAGAATTATTTCAGCATTCCTTCAAAGACGTCCAATCTCTTTCGAGGCCAAATATTGCAGCCAAGTAGCAATGATTGCTAATAAGTCATTAAAAGTAGCCAAAGAATAGAAATATTGGCTTTAAAAAATGCCAAAAAATGAATGGCGAAATTGGAATTTTGTATGGTCATAAAATGCCATTTAGTGCTTCAATGAGTGCCATTTAAAAGCAATGATACGAAGTTTGGTATTGGAATTAATTTGGATTTTAAATGGAAATAAATTCCAAAAAAATTCATTACTGTATTGCTAACCTCAATGCGATTGTAAATCTCAATTCCAGTTGAAAGGTTTCATAATATTTCAGAAATCATTATCGATCATGGAGAAGAAAAAGATTGGATTAAAAATAAATGGAAAATCACAAAACTACGGAAATTTGGACGAACAGGTGCGTATTACAGGCGTGTACATAAAAGTAGTAACGCAGCTAAAAGTTACAACGAAATAACGATAGAACCAGAAGATCACCTTCCTGGTTCTTGGACCGCGTCTCTTTATTGGCCTTGTCGTGGGACTCTTTCTTCACAGGCTAATACCACTACGTCTTGGTAGAAAATTTGTTGTTGCTGTTGTTCCCATCCCATGCGTCAGGAACAACACATAAAATTATTATCTCCACTTTCTAAGGTCTCAATAAATTTAAAGGTGTTCATTTTTTATTAGGAAATGATTATAAAATATGACCTATAAAACAATCTATTACTCAAAACATAACTTCACAATAATCTTCTTTTTCTTCAACTTTATAATCTTGAAAGTTTTCACAAAGCAATACAAACAGCTATCTAGCTTTTAATTCCATAAAGCTTCGTATTGGCATAGAAAAATGCCTATTAAATACAATAAAGACATGGCCGAACCGTTTGCTCACGATAATGAGCAATGTTGCCATAGTTTTTATATCTATATATTGATAGGTATATGATACTATTTTTATAGTATAAGTATAGAATATGCAAATAATCTGGTTCAGGATATTATTTGATTCCAAACTGGGATACAAATTTCAGAAAATCTGGGAAATATAAATTAAATTAATCCATCAAATATAATATTATCAATCAATCCAACTAAAAATACTATAAAAAACTTCAATTTCAATTGGATGTATATAATTCATTGATAAAAATTGAATATGGCAACACCGTAATTTATAATAAAAAAATTTAATTTTTGAAGTATATTTTGCTCACAGTTATCACTGGCCCCTCTGTTTTCAGGAAGTATTTCATTCACATTTCACAGAAAATTAAGGTTTGCAGAGATTTCTAATGGTTCACAATGATATTTTCCAGTTTCAAAAACAATAATAATTGTCATAATATATTGAAGGAAAGATCTCTGCCATAACAGTTGACGATGTTCGTTTTTGTGAACACCTACATAACTGTTGGCATAAATTTCCAATATAAATATTTATCCAAAACAAAACTTTATTAAATTCTCACGAGAAATGTTCAACTGCGCATGATCATTCAAAGCATTGAAAGCCATTTCTGGACTAAACGACTGCTTCTTTATATCGCTTCGACAGCCAATGTTGGCAATCAAATCTAATAAAATGCTCTTTTGGTGCCAATTTATGGCTATTTAGGCCTACAGGTTGAATTGCTAATCAGCTATCAAATCTACTTTAAGGCCAAACCGCGCGCTCCCTTTAGGCAGCGATTACGTAATGAATGCTACATGTAGAAGCTTTAGTGGACGGCTTCAATTGCCTATTAGCTTCAAGAGTGACACAAAAGTCGATTTTAAATCTACTTCGATGCTTGTTGTGTTACTTGGGTAGTACTAGCCCCTATATAACACGTTGTCTGTTCAAGGCTAATAGGGCTTGTCTACTATCAGTGCAGATTGTTATGTTTTTGCCAGAAATTCCTTTTCTGGTTACTTCTTTTGTGGCAATTGAGATACCTGTTAGTTCTGTTTGAACTAAGCTGGTATTGTTTCCCATTCCCCACTTAATCCTTGGGCTTAGTGACGTGGTGACTTAATTGTTTTTTTATATTCAACAGCCAATATAATAATATATTCCATGTTTCATTAAAAATAGCTTATTCTATTAAACTTTTTTCACTAAGAACTTTCAGTTTTTATATGTAGTTACGACTCGCACTATGGTTATAAAGGTTATAAACTTCAGTATATTTTTGACACAAAAAAAGTGGGAGCTACTTGGTTATGCACCTCTCACCAGCAGCGATACACGTGTTATTCCTCATTTTTCACGTAGAAATATATAGAACGTGAGAAGATGATATATTCTCTGGAATAACTACTAGAAAGTGGCTGTGAAGTACGTGAAGTCATATACGAACGTTGTGATGTGCCTGTAAACGTGGTTTTTTTTTGTGACGGTGGTACATCCTGAAGCTATGAAGTCAGGATTTTGAATGCTTCCATAAAAGTTACTTAACGCTTCATTCACAATAAATATTTTGATGTTTGATAATTGATTTTGCGAAGAACGACTTCTGAGTTGAGGATTTCACACTTCAATATGATTGCCGAAATTGGGTGCATTCTACAAAATTATGGTATATATTTGGTGGCATTACATTTCATAAACTTATCCAATTAAAATGAAATATAATACTACTGAGCTTAAATTGAAGTTCACCTTGAATATCTGAAGAAGATAACTTGGTAACCCAAACGCTCATGAAATGATGAAAAGTATTAGTAATCATGAGTATACCAAAATGAATGTACAAACTAATTTCTCATAAAATAACATTTCAAGGGAACATAAGTACCTAAGATAAGGATTATTTATTATTTTTCTTGAGTTTACAACGCTTTTGAGTTCAGGAGGAGTGGAAGGTACTGAAACATCGCTATCAGTATCAGACATTTTGCGTTTTGTCAAGAACTGTCAAAATATTTTGTACATTATATTGGAACATATCATTTTTCTACGACCGTGCGTTTTAATCCACTTTCTCGCACGGATTTTAGTTTTGAAAGTGTCACTTTCCCGCATTAGTGCGGGAAAGTAAAATTATGCAAATTTGACCTTATTAGAAAGTTTTTCACTTCGGAAATTATAACTATTGTTACAACAGGTGAATACATATTTACGAACTAGTTCATCAAACAAAATCTACATCTTTGCTAGCTGCATTTTGAATTTTTTGTCAATATAAAATAATGAAGATATTTTTTGCCGTCACCTTCATCGTCATTTTTATGTGACCTGCAACCGATGCCATCCTCATCGACGTTATCTACTTACCAGCTAACTGGACCGGCAATTTTAATTGATTTATAGAATGCAACAAATTGTGTTTCTAATAGTAATATTTATCATAATTAGTAATTTTTGGTTGAAGTTTTGGATATGTATGTTGAAATAAAATAAAAATGGGTTGGTATACTTTTTTGTGTCTTTCCCACCCTTGACCGCTTGCCCGAACTCCGCAGTCGCGTGCGGGAAAGTATCACTTCCCGCACTTGTTAGGAAAATAACTATTTCATAGCATACGTTGACATTGTTGAATGAATTGCACAGCTGTTGATTTGAAAGCAATAATACATTCATTTACAATCATTATCTAGTTTGATAATTGTAACCATTGCACGAAAAATAGTGTGTATGCCATGGCCGCGAAACTTTTTAACGACCTCAAGATTATCTTGCCTCGGCAGCAAGTGGCCTTGGCGAGAATTGTTCGTTCGGTGCGTTAAAAAGGTATTTCGCGGCCTAGGCATACAAATGACCGCGGAATAGTTCGAACACTAATGATATCAGTCATTGGCTGGATAGAAAGTGATCAATGGAATGTCATAAAAACTTTGTCCAAAAGTCTATTCGTTTCCATGAACTGATAGTATTTTTTTCAGGCTTAATATCCAGTTATATGTTATAATGTGCCAAGCTATGAATAATAGACCGTGGGCCCATGACACCACAAGTGTCGATGGCATATGTTCGTATGCCCTTTTAGGGATATACTCAGACAGCCCGGGCAACCAGGAAAAAGTGTCTCCGAGCGTCTATGACCAGTCCTTGCACCTGTTATGACCTCTAGTTTCGGTTGAAAGAAGGGTTAAGTATTCGATGAACGAGGAGGCTCGGGCATGCGGATACATTATCGTATCTTGTAAAAATAACCGGGCGATAGCCGGGTTGCATACGTCTAGGTCGCTACTGGAAGGAGGCATACGAACCGGAAGTGGCAATTTTCCACTGGCGATGGGCGACAATCGAGGAAAGTATGCCCTGTGGTGAAACGACTTCTTTTGACCCATTAACCACTATTCCGACCTTTGCATACGATTTCAGAGAGGGCATCTCGATTTATGGCAATATCAACTTTCCGGACTAACCTATAAATAGTCGATAATTTATGTTCGTATGCCAATCTCGGGGCCGATAGACTACGACATTTTAATGAACAAAAGCTGGTTTGCATACGCCCAGGTCACTACCAAAGGAGGCGTACGAGGCGGAAGTGCTAATTTTGCACCAAGATTTTTCGGGCATAAATTTTGATTATGTGGCTGTTTTTTATATAAAAAAGGTGAACATTATATTTTTCCGCAAATCGCTAGGAAATTTTGACATTCCTGCCAAAATTTCTTGAAGAAAAAGTCAGTCCTTCCTTACTGTAAGGAAATGTCATTTCCTTACTGTAAGGAAATGAT